>JANAVB010041419.1:4005387-4134655 GCA_029216955.1 Iris pallida | reverse complement strand
GGGAGCTTGACAATACATCCAACTAGAAGGAGAAAACTCTCTCGTCGGGATCCAAGAATACCAATCCGTGAGAACCATGTGTCGGGGAATAAGCATATCAACACTAAGTACTGAATCATAACAGTTATCATAATTGGGGAATAGTATCAGAGAATGTACTCGCCTGTAAGATGATAAAATATGTCGACCGGATCAACTGCAGTGTCTCGAGGACCTATAGAGACACAGACGTATCAATACTATGTTAGGAAGTAAAGTTAAATCAAATTAATCCTATTTAATCATCTAGGTCAAGACATGTCTAGTAGGATCAATCTTGGTCATGGGAGAACATTAGAAGTCAATCGAATCAAACTAGGTCGAAAACTGGCTTACCGTTGACTTTTGGTCAAAGGGTCAACTCTGGTCAACTCTAGGTCAACCTTAGTATTTTGACCGTGCTCCCTAGGTAGTAGGGTACTAGCTATAGGTTCGTGTACCTACCAAAATACCTAGCTAAAGGACGTCTAGTCCCCTTACGGCCCGTTGCAGATATCTTGAATATTTCAAAGATACGTACTGATACGGCGCGATACCGGCGCCCTACGACCCGATTCTCACTCGGGAGCCTACCCGCAAAATCTAATTCACGTATCCTAGGCCTACGTCAAGTTTCGTCGCGATCCGATACTCGGAACTCGATTTCCCCTTCTAACTCGATTTCTATATTGTGTATCTATCCTTCTACTTCTCAATCTCCTTCTACTTCCTATTCTTCTAATCTTCCTTATAACTCCTTCCTATTCTTCTTCTCATTTCTAACTTTCTCATTCTTTCCCTCTTCCTATTCCTTTTCTCATTTCTAACTCTTCGTATCGTCTTCCCTTTCCTATCTTCTTCCTTCTCTTCGATTCTAATTTTTAACTTCTTAAACTCTCTAACCTTTCCCTACTCTATTCTTCATTTCCCTCACTAATATATATCTATCTATACTATATATATATATATATATATATATATATATATATAGATATATATATATATATATATATATATAATATATATATATATATATATATAGGTTGGGGGGGTTTTAGTGTGGAAAAAGGAGGGGGAAATGATGGTTTAAAGGGGGGGCAGCTCCCATTGTGCAGCTACTGCTGCTCCTGCTATTGCTACTGCTATGCTCCCTACTGATGCTGCTCAGCTGTCTACTGCTGCTGCTGCAGTTCATTCTTCTTCTTCTTCTTTCATCTCCTATTCTCACCTCTCTCTCTATATATATATATATATATATATATATCTAATATATATATATATATATATTATATATATATATATATATATATACATATCTATCTAGATATCTATATATCTATCTATCTTTATTAATATATCCATATATCAAATCCTCTAACCACCTATCTATATATACACCACACACACAATCTCTACATATATATAAATACAACACACAACATATAGATACATATATATATACACACAACCATATATCTATATATATACATATACACATATCCATATATATATCTAAATTCATACACACACACACACAAACTATCACTCACACACACACAAACACACACTCTCACCACCACTCTCCATGACACAACACCACCACCACCACCATTCTCTCATCCTCACACAAATACACATATACATATAATTATATATACATATCTATATACACACAAACTATCACTCACACACACACAAACACACACTCTCACCACCACTCTCCATGACACAACACCACCACCACCACCATTCTCTCATCCTCACACAAATACACATATACATATATATATATATATATATAATATATATATATATATATATATATATATATATATATATATATATATATATATATATATAAGCCCCAAATTAATCCTTAACCTAGATTTTAGGGAACCCTACCAATCCTAGGGGCAAAGTGCAGAGAATTTACTTCTCAACATTATTGTGAAGACATTAATGCAAAAGAGTAAATGAAGGAGGGATTAAATTCATACCTAAGCTTAGGTTTCCTTGGAGGAAAGAAAGGGGCTTGGGAAGAAGAAGGAGTTTAGAGAGAGAGAGAGTTTGACTTGTGAAGGAAAAGGGGGGGTGCTCCTAGTCTTGGCCGGCCCAAAGGGGGGGGGGGGGTGCTCCTAGTCTTGGCCGGCCCAAAGGGGGGGGGGGGGGGGGGGGAAATGGGTTTGGGTTTTGGGGATCCAATAAGCCCTCTATCCATTAGACTTAGGTTTGGTTCAAAATGAATTTGGTTTGGTTCGGTTTATTCTAAATACAAATTAAGCCTCTTAAATGACTAATTAAGTCATGGAAATAGGGTTAAAGATTTCTAGCCTAATTATGATAGTGTGTGGGCCAAACACAGCTAGTTTGTGGGTCCCACTAGGGTCCAGGCTACCCGGGTCTCCAAATTGAGTCCGAATTGGATAAAATTCAAACCGACTCAAATAAATTTCTAAAAATCATATAAAATCAAATAAAATTCCTAAAATATTATAAAACTTGAAAATGACAAAAATACCCCTAATTTGAAAACTGGGGGTGACAAATCTACCCTCCTTAAAAAAAATTCGTCCTCGAAATTGAATGAGGACTAACACAGCAATGATGAACAGAACAAGGAAGAAAAAAAATTTACCTCAAGGCTCGAAGAGATATGGAAATCGCTCCCGTATGTCGTCCTCCCTCTCCCAGGTAGACTCACCTGAAGAGTGGTGTCTCCATGCCACGCGAACCAAGGGAATGACCTGGTTCCGGAGCACCTTCTCTCTTCGGTCCAAGATCTCGACCGGCTTCTCTGGATAGCTGAGTGTCGGTCCCACCTCGATCTCGGAGTGGTCTAAGAGGTGACTGGGATCTGCCACGTACCGTCTCAGCTGCGACACGTGTAATACACTGTGCACTCCCTCTAGTGCAGGCGGTAACTCCAGTCGGTAAGCCACTGCACCGACCCTGCCCAGGATACGGAATGGTCCGATGTATCGTGGACTAAGCTTCCCGCCGCCACCAAAACGAATCGTGCCACGCGTCGGAGAAATCCGCAGAAAGACAAGATCATCAACCTAGAACAAAACACAAGACTTAGAGCTTGATCTAAAACAATCACAATCAGACTCAAATACTAGAAAAATATAAATTATACCTCAAACTCCAATGGCCTCTGGTGGCTATCGGCCCAATGTCGCTGCCTATCCTGTGCCACCCGAAGTCTATCCCTGATAACCATGACCTTCTCTGCAGCATCCACCACCATCTCAGGGCCAAGCAAAACCCTCTCACCGACATTATCCCAAGACAAGGGAGTACGGCACCTCCGTCCGTATAGAGCCTCGAAAGGTGACATCTCTATACTGGCTTGGTAGCTGTTGTTGTAAGCAAACTCTACCAAGTGAAGGTGGTCCTCCCAAGATCCCCCGAAGTCCAAGACACAGGTGCGCAGCATATCCTCGAGGGTCTGAATCGTCCTCTCTGACTGCCCGTCTGTCTGGGGGTGATATACGATACTGAACTTGAGCGATGTGCCCAAGCTAAGCTGCAAACTCCTCCAGAAGTGGGAAGTGAATCGGCTGTCCCGATCCGAGACTATACTCACTGGAACCCCGTGCAATCGGACTATCTGCCGCACGTACATCTCGGCCAACCTCTCCGTCGACAAATCCACTTTGAAAGGCAAAAAGTGGGCCGATTTGGTCAATCGATCAACAATGACCCAAATCGCATCCTTCCCTCCTGGAGAGCGCGGAAGCCGAGATACAAAGTCCATAGTGATATGCTCCCACTTCCACTCAGGAATGGGTACTGGCTGGAGCAATCCACCGGGTCTCTGCCTCCCGGCCTTCACCTGCTGGCACACCAAGCATCTCGACACGAACTGAGCCACCTCACATTTTATGCCATACCACCAAACATGCTGTCTCAAGTCTCTATACATCTTGTTGGCTCCGGGATACATAGAGTACTGAGAACGGTGTGCCTCCTGAAGAACCTCCTCCCGAAGTCCTCCGCTCGGCACGCACAATCTGGTACCATGCCTCAATGACCCATCCCCTGCTATAGAGAACTCATCCAACAGTCCTCTCTGGACCTGCTCCCTGATGACTCTCAGAGCCTCATCCTCAAACTGAGCTGCCTTGACCCTCTCCATCAGCTCCGACTGCACCTGCAGACCCCACATCTGCGCCTCGAACCCAGGAACTATCACCTCTATGCCCAAGCTCTCCAGATCTGCCAGAAGGTGACGATCCATCGTCAAACACATAGCCACGGGATACCTGCTCAAAGCATTCGCGACCACGTTGGCCTTCCCCGGATGGTACTGCAAGGATATATCAAAATCCTTCATCAGCTCTAACCATCGTCTCTGCCTCATATTCAGCTACTTCTGGGTAAACACGTACTTCAAGCTATCTCCACACACTCTCCGTACAGATAGTGTTTCCACAGCTTCAAAGCAAAGATGACCGCTGCCAGCTCCAGATCGTGGGTAGGGTAATTCCTCTCATGAGGACGTAACTGCCTAGATGCATAGGCAATTACCTTCCCGTGCTGCTGAAGCACACAATCCAAATCCCGTCCTGAAGCATCACTATAGATCGTATAACCACCAGATCCAGATGGCAGCGTCAAGATAGGAGCTGTAGTCAACCTCGCCTTCAGCTCCTCGAAGGCGGCCTGGCACTCATCGGATCAAACAAACTCCTCGTCCTTCCTGGTAAGGCGGGTCATCGGCTGGGCAATCCTGGAAAAGTCCTGCATGAACCTCCGGTAGTAACCTGCCAGACCCAGAAAACTCCGAACCTCTGCTACTGAGCTCGGCGTAGACCAGGACTCCACTGCAGAAATCTTCTTCGGATCCACTGAAATTCCCTCGCCAGAGATAACATGGCCTAGGAACTCCACGCGATCCAAGAAGAACTCGCACTTGGACAGCTTCCCATACAGCTGCTCCCTCCTAAGATTGTCCAACACAATCCTCAGGTGCTTCTCGTGCTCCTCTGGTGTCTTCGAATAGATGAGAATGTCATCAATGAAGACCACCACGAACTTGTCAAGGTACTGGTGAAATACCTTGTTCATCAAGTTCATGAATACCGCCGGGGCGTTGGTCAACCCAAACGGCATGACGGTATACTCATACTGGCCATAGCGGGTCCGAAAGGCAGTCTTCGGAATGTCATCCCGCTTCACCTTCAGCTGATGGTACCCGGTACGCAAGTCGATCTTCGAGAACACCCTTGCGCCGCTCAACTGGTCGAACAAGTCATCAATCCTCGGCAAAGGATACTTGTTCTTGATGGTAAGGTTGTTGAGCGCCCTGTAATCAATGCACAGACGTACCGTACCATCCTTCTTGGGGACGAAAAGAACTGGCGTGCCCCAAGGTGAAGAACGAGATCGAATAAAGCCTTTGTCCTCCAGCTCGTCGACCTGTCTCTTCAGCTCCGCTAACTCACTGTTGTTGATTCTATAGACGTGCTGGGAGATAGGCTCAGCACCCGGCACTAGATCTATAGAAAACTCAACATCACGATCTGGCGGCATCCCGGGCAGCTTCTCGGGAAATACATCCAAGAACTCAGCAATGAGTGGATGTGGCAACACCGGCCCCGCCAACAACGCTCCGCATAATCCATCTCCCTGCTCCGCTGCACCCCTGGTGAACTCATACTCCGGCTCTCCCGGCAGCCTAAACAGAATCCTGCCCCCTCTGCAGTCAATGCTAGCGTGGTGCATGCTCAACCAGTCCATACCGAGTACCACATCGTAACTCGGAAGTGGCATTACGAGCAAACACGCACTCAGCTCTCGGCCTCTCAAAGAAACTCTCCGCCCCTTGTAAACATTATTAACTAGGATGATGCCATTCCCAGTCATAATCTTGCAAGTCCTACCCAGATACTCAGCAATAATATTGTGCCTAAGAGCAAAAGAAACAGACACAAAACTGTACGTAGCACCCGAATCAAATAAGGCCAAAGCTAGAAAAGAATCGAACAGAATAGAACCTGCGACAACATCCGCAATAGGCTCCATCTCCTCGGCTGCAAGAGCAAAGGCTCTACCCTGACCACCCCTCTGCTGGCGGTGCTGAACAAACTGCTGCTGAATCGGAAGTGGACCTCGCTGCTGAACTACCGGCACACCAGCTGGTGTCCTCTGAACATGTGCCCTCTGAGCAGCTCCAGTAATACGGGAGTTCTTGGGACACTCCCGCATCTGATGTCCAGCGACACCGCAAAAGAGACACAGCCCCAGTCTCCTCCTACAGAACTCGAAGAGGTGACCAGGCTTCTTGCAGAAGTGGCACGGTGGATCATCCTGCCCCGGACGCTGCTGACCCCTCTGGACAGACGCTCTGGCCTGCCCCTGCTGCTGGTGATGCTGGAACGGCTGATGCTGAAGCTGAGGGCGCTTAGCAGCCCCTGCACTGCTACTGGCCCCCGAAAACAAATCTCGATCCCTCTTTGGCTTCAAGCCCCACTCCCTCTCCACCTTACGAGCCTCCGCATAAACCTCTGCATATGTCGCATAGAAGGAAGGGATCAGGATCTTGATATCCTATGTCAATCCCTCCCGGAAGCGCTCCGTTCGGATCACCGGATCACTCACCATGTACTCGGCGTATCGGCTCAGCCGGCCGAACTCCGCCGCATACTCCTCTACGGTCATACCACCCTGCTGCAGGTTCTGGAACTGCCGCACGAGGCCGATCTTGTCCGTGGGGGAAAAGAACTTCTCTCTGAACAGGGCCCGAAACTCAGCCCAAGTATGGCCCTCTCCTGCAAGAGCCGGCTCGTTCCGGAACCATGTCCGAGCAATATCTAGCAACTGCAACCCAACCGCCTCGACCTTCAGGTCGTCTGCCAGGCGGCAGGCCCTCATCTGACGCTCGATATCCTCGAGCCAGTCATCAGCATAAATAATGCCCTCAGTCCCCTTGAAATCCCTCGGACCCAGCTTCTTGAAAGCCTAGATATCCTCGATCTTCGACTGCTGCTGCTGCTGAACCTCCCTCTGTGGAGCCCCATGCTCCACTGCCGCCATAGCCAACCTGTGTGCATCCTCCATGCCCTGGCGCATGGCCTCTGTCTGCCTCAACTGAGCCTCGTGCTGGGCCCGCTGGGACTCCAGCACCTGGTGAAAGAACGCTAGCATCTGCCCCATGTCTGTGGGCAGAGAAGGCAATGGAGGAATAGCTCCCATCATCACCGGAGGAGTCCCCTGCTGAGGAGGAAGAACGCCTCCGGCAGCTCCCGCTGTAGCCTCCGACACTACGGGAAGAGCACCCGCAATGGCCCCAGGGACGGTCATCGAGGTAGCTGGAGGAGTACCTTCGAGAGCCCCAACAGAAGTCCCATCAGCCGGGGAAGTGACCGGAGCCTGTCCGCCAGAGGTGGCAGACCTCTCCGTCTCCCCGTGCTCCTCGCCAGGAGAATGAGTCATCACTATCCTAGAGACAAATTGAAAAGAAGATATCAATATGGCACATGAAAGCAATATCAAAGGAGGACAGCTAGAATGCAGTAAATCAATATCAAAGACGGTAAGCAAGATAAGCAAGGAAAGATCCTACTGTGATTGAGCACTCTTAGCCTCCTACTTTCTATGGGTAACACAGGCTCATAGTCAACACTCTAAGACGAGTGCCGCTACGACATCACACTAATTGCGACTTCAGGACCTGCGTGGGCCACCACTAAAACGTGTCACGATCCGCACCCGCTAAAAGGGCACGTGACGCGACAACGCCCAGCCCTCACCGGAAAAACGGTGTAGAACGCTGTGAATTTTCTAGTCTAACAACAGTTTATATATATAACAAAACCTGTCGAAAATATGGTCAACTCCGAACGGAGGACAAGCAATGAATATATATAAGTGCTCAATCACAACTCTAAGATGATAAGTAAAGACTGAAAGATAAAGACAACAAGATGATAAAATATAACCTATCAAGTCCAAATACAAATAATATACAAGTCCAGTCTCTAATACAGTCCAAATGTGATACAGTCTCAAAAGTAACTGGAGACAAAGTCCAGTACAAAGACCTACTCTAACTAAACAAGAGGTATGGTCTCGTCAGGCGGAGCTACGCCCTGCGGGACCAAGTCTAGGCCCACTACGTCGTCCGGACCGTAGTAGGTACTGTAATCTCCCTCATCGGCATCTGTAATATTTTATCAACAGTCCAGTCAGGATGGAACGAGTACATATATCTCATAACAGATCTCAAGATAGAATAAAAGCTATAAGACTGTAAATAGAGCATATACAATAAATTATGGAGTGTACATGTATGTATCATGGCATGGTAAGCTGTAAAGCTAGAGCTAGAACAAGAAAGTAGAACTGAATTATGGCATCTACACAAATCAAGGTAAGCTATATATCCAATGTGTGTGAGTAATAGTTTCAGCTTGTGATCGGCTTGGGTACCTGTCAAGAATCGGCCTGGCAAGTCATAAACTCACACTGTTCGGGAATGCGAGATGGATCTGATCACAGGCCTACGCTACTACTTCCCCTACCCCAACTGGTAGAATGGATCCAAACAGGACACGTCACTGCACGGGATTCTAATGAGAGGGTAGCTAGCCTTCTCTAGAATCAGTGACCACATATTGAGCAAGAGCTACAAGGGAGCTTGCACAATACATCCCAACCTAAGAAGGAGAAAACATCTCTCGTCGGAATCCAAGAATACCAATCCGTGAGAACCATGTGTCGAGAATAAGCATATCAACACTAAGTACATGAATCATAACAGTTATCATAAATTGGGAATAAGTATCAGAGAATGTACTCGCCTGTAAGATGATAAAATATGTCGACCGGATCAACTACAGTGTCTCGAGGACCTATAGAGAACAAGACGTATCAATACTATATTTAGGAAGTAAAGTTAAATCAAATTAAATCCTATTTAATCATTCTAGGTCAAGACATGTCTAGTCGGGTCAATCTTGGTCACGGGAGAACATTAGAAGTCAATCCGAATCAAACTAGGTCGAAAACTGGCTTACCGTTAACTTTTGGTCAACGGGTCAACTCTGGTCAACTCTTGGTCAACTTTAGGTCAACCCTAGGTCACTGGTGACTAATAGTTGACTTTTAGTCAACTGCCCAAGTTAAATAGAATTTGGAACTAAATTGGGTAAAGTGTTGACACATAGTTGACTTTTAGTCTAAAAGGTCAACCGTAGTCAACCGGGGTCAAGACTAGGTTTAGATGGCTAATTCTACTCATTACCAACCTCTACAACCCATATCCAAGTCCATCTTGGACTTCAAACTCAAATTCTCGGCCGTAGGCCAATTCCTTAATTTACCTTTTTTCGGGTAAATTTCTAGCCTAGGTGGAAACCTAGTTAGCCTACCTACGCTTAGTATTTTGACCCGTGCTCCCTAGGGTAGTAGGGTACTAGCCTATAGGTTTGTTACCTTCCAAAATACCTAGCTAAAGTGGACGTCTAGTCCACCTTACGGCCCGTTGCAGATATCTTGAATATTTCAAGATACGCACTGATACGGCGCGATACCGGCGCCCTACGACCCCGATTCCCACTCGGGAGCCTACTTGCAAAATCTAATTCACGTATCCTAGGCCTACGTCAAGTTTTGTCGCGATCCGATACTCGGAACTCGATTTTCCCTTCTAACTCGATTTCCTATATTTGTGTATCTATCCTTCTACTTCTCAATCTCCTTCTACTTCCTATTCTTCTAATCTTCCTCCTTCTAACTCTCCTTCCTATTCTTCTTTTCATTTCTAACTCTTCTCATTCTCTTCCCTCTTTCTATTCTTTTTCTCATTTCTAACTCTTCTTATTCTTTTCCCTCTTCATATTCTTCTTCCTTTCTCTTCTATTTCTAATTTTTCTAACTTCTTAAACTCTCTAACCTTTCCCTACTCTATTCTTCATTTCCCTCACTAATATATATCTATCTATACCTATATATATATATATATATATCTAAATATATACATATATATATATATAGGTAGGGGGGTTTTAGTGTGGAAAAAGGAGGGGGAAATGATGGTTTAAAGGGGGGGCTGCTCCCATTGCTGCAGCTACTGCTGCTCCCTGCTATTGCTACTGCTACTGCTCCCTACTGCTGCTGCTGCAGCTGCTCTCCACTACTGCTGCTGCAGCTGCTCTCTACTGCTGCTGCTGTAGTTCATTCTTCTTCTTCTTCTTTCACTTCTCCTCTTCTCACCTCTCTCTCTCTCTCTCTCTCTCTCTCTATATATATATATATATATATATATATATATATATATATATATATATATATATATATATATATATATATATATACATATCTATCTAGATATCTATATATCTATCTATCTTTATATATATATCCATATATCAAATCCTCTAACCACCTATCTATATATATACACACACACATCTCTACATATATATATAAATACACACACACATATAGATACATATATATACACACAACCATATATCTATATATATACATATACACATATCCATATATATATCTAAATTCATACACACACACACACACACACACAAACTATCACTCACACACACACAAACACACACTCTCACCACCACTCTCCATGACACAACACCACCACCGCCACCATTCTCTCATCCTCACACAAATACACATATACATATAATTATATATACATATATATACATATATATATATATATATATATATATATATATATATATATATATATATATATACCATTCAATATATAAAAGCCCCAAATTAATCCTTAACCTAGATTTTAGGGAACCCTACCAATCCTAGGGGCAAAGTGTAGAGAATTTACTTCTCAACATTTATTGTGAAGACATTAATGCAAAAGAGTAAATGAAGGAGGGATTAAATTCATACCTAAGCTTAGGTTTCCTTGGAGGAAAGAAAGGGGCTTGGGAAGAAGAAGGAGTTTAGGGAGAGAGAGAGTTTGACTTGTGAAGGAAAAGGGGGGGTGCTCCTAGTCTTGGCCGGCCCAAAGGGGGGGGGGGGGAAATGGGTTTGGGTTTTGGGGATCCAATAAGCCCTCTATCCATTAGACTTAGGTTTGGTTCAAAATGAATTTGGTTTGGTTCGGTTTATTCTAAATACAAATTAAGCCTCTTAAATGATTAATTAAGTCATGGAAATAGGGTTAAAGATTTTTAGCCTAATTATGATAGTGTGTGGGCCAAACACAGCTAGTTTGTGGGTCCCACTAGGGTCCAGGCTACCCGGGTCTCCAAATTGAGTTCGAATTGGATAAAATTCAAACCGACTCAAATAAATTCCTAAAAATTATATAAAATCAAATAAAATTCCTAAAATATTATAGAACTTGATAATGATGAAAATACCCCTAATTTGAAAACTGGGGGTGATAGTACGTCCAGCCTATGCCGCAGTGTCGGCGGTAGAACGCTGTTCTAGGTCATAGTTACATCTAAAACAATATGCTATACTCTCCAGACGGAGGAAAAACACATAAGGATACTATCTCAATCACAACTCTAAAGATAGATAACAGCACGATAAAATAGATAAGATAATCCACAAGAGAGAGAACCAGGAGTGATAGTAAAACAGTTCTTTTAAACAAACACAAGATTTCAAATACAACTCTAAGACAAACAATAAAGAAAATGAACAAACTCTAGGTAAATACTCCAAGCTCTACCAGTGTCCTCTAGGCTAACTGTGAACTCCAAGTACCTGTAAAATTTTATCAACGGGTCCAATCAGGACAGGAACGAGCACATATCTCTCACAACAGTTCATATCAGGAATGGACATATAAAGCAAGCTATAGAAAACTATACATGAATCGCTGCAAAGAGAAATCAACAAGAGAGAAGATATAACTGAGATATAATATGATAAATAAAGAATATAACCTTCTACGTGAATCAGAGCATGAATTGGTTATGTAAACAGCTTGGGTTGCACATGGATACAGCTATGGAATGCACATTGATAACTACTGGGGATAATGATCACATAACCAACTACACTCTCCCTGCCCCCAACTAATACACAAGGATCAAAGCATGTTATGTTATTGCACATGGATAACAACTACTGTATACATGGAGCTCATATGGTCATGAGTGTACATTAATAACATATGAGTGCACATGGATAAAGGTGAATACATGGAGTACATGATGACCATGATAAAGTACATGAACATGACATACTCGATGTATCCGAGGGGATAACATCGCATGAAAAGATCCAGAGGGTACTGATCCGTGTGAACGTCGTGTCAGCATCAAGTATACTAGTCTATAACAAGAGTACATATCCAAAGAAGTATGAAAAGATCAGAGAATGTACTCGCCTGGTTATCCAAGCTGCTGATAAATGTAGATGTCCAACTGGAGTCACAGTGTCCTATTTAGAGCAATCACAAGTCACAAAAGAGTCTAACATGAAATAAGAGTAATCTACAGTGCATTCTAGATAGTTCTAGGTCCTTCTAGGTCAAGTCTAATCAACAAGTCCACTAGGTCAACTAAAGTCAAATTAGAGTCAAACTAAAGTCAACTAGTCAAGTTCTAGTTCAATCTGGTTCAAACTAAGCCAATGGTTGACCTATAGTTGACTTTTGGTTAATATAGTCAACCTGGTCAAAGGGGATCAACTCTAGTCTCTAAGTATTAAACTATGAGGTTGTACTAATTCTGAATTACGGACAAGTAAAATAAAATAAAATAAGAATAAATAACTAATGGTCTCACATAGAGAACCATCCACAAGCATTGTCGGATGATAAAACAAATATAACCAACGTGTCCAGAAGTATCAAATCAGCTAGGATAGCCTATCCATAAGTCCAATTCTGGACACAGGACAAAAAGGTAATTTCGGACGAAAACGATATCCGTCGTTGGACCCGCTTTGTACCGAAAAGCGTGCCAGAGTCAACGGTCTCTAAAGTCGTCAAACTATATGTCTACGGATCCGGTTTTTCGATACGAACCCAACCGTATATCCAAAGTTGGATTCCGGCAGGCTGTGCACAAAATCGCCCGTTGAGTGGGACCGTGGGGCCCGCAAAATGATGTACGATTCGACTGTCTCAGATTTGGACTAAACTTGGCATGCAGGACCAGAAAAACGATACAGTTCTGTTGGCGCAAGTTTCGTCTCGATCCGATGAGCGTGCACAAAGTAATTGAGAAATTTGCAAAGTGCACGATACGGTAAATTTCGACGGATACGCATCAAATTCGTCGCGCACACGCGACCAATTTGAATTCCGTCAAAGCCCACACGACCACGAAGCTGTTACGTAGCTTTCGATGCTTTCGGTTCGCGACCACGTCGCCCGGAATGGCGGGACGGACGTGGTATCGGACAATTTTCTAGTTTTTAAAACAGGTTTTTGGGAAACTTTGGGATTCGATTTCTCGGCGAGTAGTCGATGAATTCAAATTCCGTAAGAAGGGATTCGAAGCCCTACATGTTGTCAAAAAGTGTCTTCAAATAGTTTTCTAAAATTCCTAACCGGTTGATTAGGAATTGCCTTCAAATTTCGGGTTTCAACTAGAAAACTGTTCTGATTTGGATCAATTTTTCGTCAATGTTCGTGTCGCTTTATCGGGCAACCTAGGGTACCTAAATTCAAACTATTTGAAGGGATAGGGAGTCGTATAGGTTGTCTTCCTATCGAACTAATTGGTTCGAGAAACCATGATGAGATGAGAGCGTGGGATACCTGCAAAGTTGGGATTCGCGTGGTTGCTGCTGCCCTAGTTTCCCCTGTCCGCGCGTGCGTGTTGGCGCTCCTGCGCGGTTTGGCCGGCCTGTGGTCGACCGGAGGTGGCCTACAATGGCGCGCGCAGCCGCCGGGGTGGCCGCCCAGGCTAGGGCGAGCGTGGCGAGGGAGTTGGGTTAGGGTTTTGCCGATCTCTTCCTTTCTTATTCGCGTGCTCTGTTTGTGTGAAGGCTCGGTTTTATAGCAGAGAGTAGGTTTTGTTATTCAATAGATCAAAAAAGGGGGGTCGGGCCTGTGGCCTACTGTAGTCGGGCTGGGCTGGGAACTGTGGGGATTTGGTTTTCTTTTTATTTCTCTTTTTATTTTTCTTATTTGAAAATAATTCATATATATAATTATACGTATATACATATATGTATATACATACTAATATACATATATATATATATTAATATATATGCACATACACACATTTATTTATATATATACAAATACACACACACACACACACACACACACACACACACACACACATATATATATATATATATATATATATATATATATATATATATATATATATATATATATATATATATATATAAATATATATATATATATATATATATATATATATATATATATATATATATATATATATATATATATATACACATACACATTAATATATATTTATATATACATACAATACATATGATACAATATAATATATTTATATACATAAAAATATACGTGTACATCGTATATATTCATATACACATATACATTATATTTATTAGACAATAAGATAATATAACCAATAAATAATAATATTAAATAACAATCACAATAAATAATAATAATAATAATAATAATAATAATAATAATAATAATAATAATAATAATCATAATCATAATCATAATAATCATAATAATAATAAAATTTAATAAACCAATAGTGGTATATATATCATTTGTACAGTCTACTAGTCCAAAAATGTACAAGGGCAAATATCATTGAATATAAACTAATAATGATATTTATAATATTTAAATAGGAATACTTAGGAATATTCACTATATCGCTAAAATGGAATACGACACGATCATACCAAAATACATCAATACGAATGTCTTTGGATGTACCGCATGACTACATGGGCTTGGGCTCGGTTCAGGTCCGGCTTGACTAATTCGGTACGACTAGGTCTTCTGCAAGTCAATAATTTAATTAATAAATAATTAAACATCTAGAAAGGTTAAGTCGCAACTCGGCTTGGTTTTCCTAGTTAGGACTCACTTATGGCTTGGCACTCCCCTACCAGGGCTAATACACTAGTCAAAGCATGTCACTACACTATCCGTGCCACGATTCCTAGTCGTCTTGTACTCTAAAACTCTACCATGGCTAAAGGCATCTACCGTAATAATTAACTAAATAATTATTTTACAAAAATTCTAAAAAAACTTATTTAAATCAAATAAATAAAAAAATATTTCCAAATTTTCGGGAAGGGGAGCTACAAATAGGAAAGACATAGGCTAAGCTATCTATATCTTAATTGCATAACATGCATGTTAACACAATTGTACATTTATGCATAAGCTTACATATCAATATGTAAGTCACATTCACTTTACATTACATTTAGCTTATACCAACATGTGTAAAGGAGTGAGTGAGTGAAATGAATGGGGTGAAGTGTGCATAAGCTAACATGGTTCAGTTTCTACTTCATTTTCAGGTATAAATGAATGACAGCTTATAATGGAGCCTATTGACAGTAACTACACATACATAGGAATTTAAAACAGGAAATGAAACATCCATTCAGTTTTTTTTAAAGGAAATGAATCAAAAGATAGTTAAGTAGTGTGGATGCAATGTGATACAAGGTTAACAGGAATGACAGTTCAACATTTCAATTAGTTTAGCAATTTGAATCTATTTACCAATACTTGTCAACATCAAACACCCCCCCTGAATCAATTACAGTGAACCAACATTAAGGTAATTGAACCTAACATGTAATTTAACATCCCATTTCAGTTTTTTTCTTAGAAAAGAAAACAATGATAATGAACAACTCAGATTTTAGGCAATGACAGCCCATGCCATATTCTAAACCTCATTGCTCAAGTGAAAACCTAATCTAACATTGCAAAACCAATTTGCAGGAACTAATACAGCATTTGAATCAGTTTTTAAGAAAGGGAATGAAATTTTAGAACCTATTTGCCAGGACTGTGTATCAGTCTACATTAGTAGCCCAATCCCCATGTCGAAATCCCATTTCTCAAATGAAAAACCCAATCTAACTTGCAAAACCAACTTAGTGGGAACAATTACACATGTAGGATCGAAAATAGCAATTTAAAACATCAATTAAAACAGTTAGAAATAGGGAATAAAATTCAGATACTCAAACAGTGTTCACGTATCAGGAATTATGGGGAAATGCAAATTCGAAGATCAAAATCATGATAATATTAGGAATTAAAGGTTGGTAAGCAATAGTGTAGGTGTCATAGGGCCACACGAGTCTTGTGGTGTCCCCACGACAGGATACGGCGTGTCCAATCATGTTCGAACACACACAGACACTCGCACAGGCACACAGCGTCGTGCACGCGTGCACGTGTGTCCAGTGCACGACACAGGCCACGTGGAGACACGTGGCCGTGCACACGTGTACGCCTAGTGTAGGAGTACGTGTCCACGTGCCTGAAACGTGTCCACGTCACGTGTCGTGTCAGTTTCTAAGCCGTGTACGTGGCGCGAATCTGTGCGAGCACAGCCTGCGTGCGCGGCCAGTACGGCCAGTGCGGGGAGGATTTCTCCTCGCACACGCAACCAAAAGCTCCCAAATTTTAGGAGGATGGTGACAGACATTGCCCCATCAAGCTCTTTAATTTTGGCGTGTCCACGTGTCCTGTGTCAGGAGTTCTCAGCCCCGAGATGCAGGACACCATGTACGTGTGTGCACAGCGTGTCCAACATAAATTTTTGACACAATAGGACACTAAAATACCAGACACTCTTCACAGAAAATGACCTACACACTTAGATCTAGGACTATATTCAAATAGATTTGCAAAATTTGCAAATCGAATCGGTTCGGGCATTTCGTCGAACACCTAGCTTATAGGTTCGATACGTGTCCGATACGGACACGTAACCTATTGCAAATGACAAGAAAATCCTCCAGTAGCTAGGGGACACCTATTACTAAGCCATCATGCAATAAAATCAGGATTAAAACACAATTTGAGGGTGGTTACCTATGTGTGCCAATCCTCCAAGAAAACTCCAATGGAGAGATTCCAAATACCAACTCCAAAGCTCCAAATGAACCCAAAACTGAGATTAACCTCCAGAAATAATAAATATATAGAAATTAGGTTCTAATGCAAAAGACTAGGATTAAAAAGGAATTAAAATGAATTTATGGGAATTTTTGGAAGGGGAAAAATACCTTTTCTTCAAAATTAGGTCAAGCTCTAAAAGAGGCAAGAACTCCTCAACAAGACATTAAATAGGGGGCTCTCCTATGGCTGGTCATAAGTTCAATAATTAGGGTTAGGGTTTACTAAAATGGCCCATGCTCTTAAGTCATGATCAATCAAATCATTAAGCCATAAGTCATGACTTAAATTCACTAAACCAAATCCCCTCATTCCAAAACTAACTCTAATGACTAAAATGGGTTAACTCAAGTTAGACTAGGGTTACTATAGCTAGGGTTAGGTTTTAGGCTAGTCCACTAGTCTCAGCAAGTCAAAGTCAAACTAGAATTCACCAATTCATTAAATTAATTAAAAATTCAAAATTCACCCAAAATGACAAAAATACCCTCAAGCTAGAAATGTGGTAGTGACAAATCTACCCCCCTTAAAATAATTTCATCCTCGAAATTAAAAGGCAAAACTAAACTGATAAGAAGGATAGATAATCATACCTCACGGTGCAAACATATATGGGAATCGCTCGCGCATGTCGTCCTCTCTCTCCCAGGTAGACTCACCTGAAGAGTGATACCTCCATGCAACATGAACCAAGGGTATAACCTGGTTCCGGAGCACCTTCTCCCTATGATCCAGAATATCCACTGGCTGCTCTGGATAGTGAAGAGTAGGCCCCACCTCGATCGCTGAATGGTCCAATACATGACTAGGGTCTGCCATGTACCGTCTCAGCTGCGACACATGGAACACGTTGTGCACCCCCTCTAGCGTAGGTAGCAAGTCTAGTCGATAAGCCACTGTACCGACCCTCTCAAGGAGTGTGAAAGGTCTGATGTAGCGCGGACTAAGCTTTCTGCCTCCTCCAAAGCGAATCGTGCCCCGTATCGGAGAAATCTTCAGGAACACCAAAGCACTAGCCTAGACATAAAACAAACTCAGCACACAGGACAAACAAAATCATAAGCTTCACAAATAGGAGCTGAAACTAACCTCGAACTCTAACGGTCTCCGGTGGCTATCGGCCCAATGCCGCAGCCTATCCTGAGCCACCCGAAGTCTGTCTCTAATCAACCTGACCTTCTCAGCAGCATCAACTACCATCTCCGGTCCAAGCAGCACTCTCTCGCCAACATCATCCCATGATAAGGGAGTACGGAATCTCCGTCCGTATAGAGCCTCGAATGGCGACATCTCTATACTGGCCTGATAGCTGTTGTTGTAAGCAAACTCTACCATGTGAAGATGGTCCTCCCAAGAACCCCCGAAATCAAGCACACACGTGCGAAGCATATCCTCCAAAGTCTGGATAGTCCTCTCCGACTGCCCGTCTGTCTGGGGGTGATAAGCGGTACTAAACTTGAGCGAGGTGCCCAAGCTAGCCTGCAAACTCCTGTAGAAGTTGGAAGTGAAACGACTGTCCCGGTCTGAAACTATGCTCACAGGAACCCCATGCAATCGCACGATCTGACGAACGTACAGCTCTGCCAACCTCTCCGTAGACAATCCCATCTTGAAAGGCAAAAAGTGGGCTGATTTGGTCAATCTATCAACTATGACCCAAATTACGTCTTTCCCTCCTGGAGATCGTAGAAGTCCGGACACAAAGTCCATGGCGATGTGCTCCCACTTCCACTCAGGAATGGGTAGTGGCTGTAGCAACCCACCAGGCCTCTGTCTCTCGACCTTCACCTGCTGACATACCAAGCAGCGAGATACAAACTGAGCTACCTCGCACTTCATGCCGTACCACCAAACGTGCTCCCTCAGGTCTCTGTACATCTTGTTGGCACCAAGATGCATAGAATAATGAGAGCGATGTGCCTCATGAAGAACCTCCTCCCGAAGCTCCCCACTCGGAATGCACAGTCTAGCACTGTGCCGCAACGACCCATCTTCGGCAATAGAGAAATCATCGAACAAACCTGCCCGCACCTGCTCCCTGATGCTCCTCAGGGCAACATCATCATACTGTGCTGATCTGACTCTGTCCATCAACTCAGACTGAATCTGCAAGCCCCACATCTGCACCTCCATTCCCGAAATAATCACCTTGATTCCCAAACTGTCCAGGTCAGCCAAAAGATGACGATCTGCTGTCAGATACATAGCTACTGGATACCTGCTCAAGGCATCTGCAACTACGTTGGCCTTCCCTGGATGGTACTGCAAGGCGATATCGAAGTCCTTTATCAGCTCGAGCCAACGTCTCTGCCGTATGTTCAGCTCCTTCTGTGTGAACACGTTCTTCAAGCTCTTGTGATCAGTGAAGATCTCAACCCGCTCTCCATACAAGTAGTATTTCTATAACTTCAAGGCAAAGATGACAGCGGCCAAATCCAGATCATGAGTCGGGTAGTTCTTCTCATGAGGACGTAACTGCCTAGATGCATAGGCAATCACCTTCCCGTGCTGCTGAAGAACACAACCCAAACCCCTGCCAGAAGCGTTGCTGTAGATCGAGAAACTACCGGTCCCAGATGGTAATGTCAAGATCGGAGCTGATGTCAACCTCTTCTTCAGCTCATCGAAGGCGGCCTGACACTCCTCAGTCCAGACGAACTCCACATCCTACCTGGTGAGTCTAGTCATCGGCTTCGCAATCCGCGAGAAGTCCTGGACGAACTTTCGATAGTAGCCCGCCAAACCCAGGAAGCTCCGAATCTCGACAACTGTACTAGGTGTAGACCAAGTCTCTACCGCAGAAATCTTCTTCTGGTCTACTGAGATCCCGTGCTCGGTCACAACATGACCCAAGAACTCGACCTGGTCCATGAAGAACTCGCACTTCGAAAGCTTTCCGTACAACTGCTCCCTCCTCAGAGTCTCGAGCACAATCCTCAGATGCTCCTCGTGCTCCTCCGGCATCTTCGAGTAGACTAAGATGTCATCAATGAAGACCACCATGAACTTGTCAAGGTACTGATGGAATACCTTGTTCAATAATTTCATAAAACTGCTGGGGCGTTGGTCAACCCAAATGGCATGACAGTGAACTCGTACTGGCTGTACCGAGTCCGAAAAGCCGTCTTCAGAATGTCTTCCTGCTTCACCTTCAGCTGATGATAACCGGACCTCAGGTCTATCTTTGAAAACACCCTAGCGCCGCTCAACTGATCGAACAAGTCGTCAATCCTAGGCAACGGGTACTTGTTCTTGATAGTGAGATTGTTGAGCGCCCTGTAATCGATACACATGCGCATCGTACCATCCTTCTTCGGTACAAACAGGACTGGCGCTCCCCAAGGTGATGAACTGGATCTGATGAATCCCTTGACCTGCAGCTCGTCGACCTGCTTCTTCAGCTCTGCCAACTCGCTGTTGTTGACCCTATAGACGTGCTATGAGATAGGCTCAGCGCCCGGCACTAAGTCTATAGAGAACTCAATGTCTCTATCTGACGGCATCCCAGGCAACTCCTCGGGAAAAATATCCATGAAATTAGCTATCAATGGATTCGGCAATGCCTGTCCCGCCAGCAAAGCTCCACAGAACCCATCTCCCGGTTCAGCTGCTCCCCTGGCAAACACAATCTCTGGCTCTCCCGACGGCCTAAACAGAACCCTACCTCCTCTACAGTCTATACTAGCATGGTACATGCTCAACCAATCCATTTTGAGTACCACATCGTACCTCAGAAGGGGCATTACGAGCAAGCACGCACTCAAATCCCGGCCTCCTACAGTAACTCTCCGCCCCTTGCAGATATTGTTAACCAGGATGATGCCTCCTCCGGTCAATATCTTGCAAGTCCTACCCATAGATTCAGCAATAATGTTGTGTCTCAGAGCAAAGAAAACAGACACAAAACTATGAGTGGCACCGGAATCAAACAAAGCAAAAGTAGGGAATGAATCAAGAAGAACGTGACCTGCCACAACGTCACCCACTGGCTCTGCCTCCTCCTCTGCTGTCAAGGCGAACACTCTGCCCGCAGGGGCTCCCCTCTGGTGCTGTGCAAAGCGCTGCTGCTGGGTCTGAAGTGGAGGACCTCTCTGCTGAAATGCTGGTCCTCTGGCCTGCTGCGCTCTGTCCTGGCCTCCTCGGGCTCCACGAAGACGGCAATCCTTCAGCTGGTGATCGGACGCCCCACAATATAGGCAGACGCCCAACCTCTTCCGACAGACCTCTCGAGTGTGCCTCGGCTTCCCGCAGAAAGTGCACTGAGTAGCCTGCCTCTGGCCCTGTCCCTGGTGCTGCTAGACACGCACCGGTGCCTACTGAAACTACAACTGAGGCTGCTGCTGAATCTGCCTCTGCTGGAAATGAGGGCGCTTCGCCGGCCCCACGCTCGAGCTCCCTCCTAGAACATCGCTGCCCCTCTTCGGCTTCAGGCCGAAGTCCTCCTCTGCGATCTGCGCCTCCATCAGAATCTGCTCGAACGTCGCATCTCGTCGCCCAGATGTACGAGTGCGTACTGCATGGATAAGGCACCTTCGGAACTTCCGGGCCTTGTATCCCTCATCCTGGATCAAACTGGGTGCAAACCTACTTAGGCGGAAGAACTCCGTTGCATACTCGTCTACCGACGAGTTCCCCTGCACCAAACTGGCAAACTGTCCCTCCAAAGCTGTCAAGGCTACATCCGGGTAGAACTTCTCCTTAAAGAGCTTCCTGAAGTCCTCCCAAGACAAACCCCTCACCGACGCACGAGGATCCGTGCGGTACCAAGTCAGCGCTATATCGAAGAACTGGCTTGCTGTAGACGTCACCCAAAGTCCTTTCGGGACCTCTGCCAACTCCAGACTCCGCTGGACATCCTCCAGCCAGTCATCCGTATATAGGATACCCTCGGTACCCTTGAACTCCCTCGGGTTCATCTTCCTGAAGTCTAGGTGCGTACCGGGCCTTCCCTGACCCTGCTGCTGTACTGGTGCTCCCTGAACTGTACCCGGTGCACCCCTCTCTACTGCTGCCATCGCCAGCTGCTGGGAGTTCTCCATGGTCCGCCGTAACAACTCTGCCTGTGCACTCTGAGTATGCAACATCTTTTGCAGAAGGGCCATCACCCCCTGAGTATCTGTCGGTAGCAGAGACGGCGGTGGAAGAACATCAGGAATGACCATAGACGGTCCCGCTGCTGGAGGTGGAAGACCTCCTGGAACCGTCGTTGCTGCTCCCGCCTGAAGGGCAGGAACTGAGATGGCAGCTCCCTCAGCTATAGCTCCCGCAGCCGGAGGTGGAAGACCTCCTGGAACTGCCGCTGCTACTCCTGCCTGAAGGACAGGAACTGGGGCTGCTGCCCTCTCGACTGCTACTCCCGCAGCCGGAGGTGGAAGTCCTGCCGGATCGGGCCTCTCCGGAACAGCACTAGATCCGGCTGCCTGAGAGCGAGTAATCGTCATCCTGAGGATAGATTGAAATAATGAATCAATATGGCACATGATAGGGAATATCAAAGAAGGACAATTAAATTTAATGCAAAAGAGTTGTCATGATAATCAAAAGATCAGAAATTTTCTAAGATGTGATTGAGTAATTCCTATCATACCCTAGATCCTACGTCCTAATTGCAGGCTCGTAATTAGTACTCTAAGTCGAGCACCATTACGAGTTCGCACTAGTTGTGACACTGACCTGCATGGGCCACCACAAAAATGTGTCACGACCCGCACCCTAGAGTAAGGGCACGAGACGTGGGTACGTCCAGCCTACGCCGCAGAATCGGCGGTAGAACACTGTATATAGGGTCTGTAAATACTACGACTAAAACAGATAAATGTACTTGTGCAGTATATACACTCCGAATGGAGGTGACATAGTAATACAGTCTCAATCACGTAAACAAAACTAAGGTAGATAGCATGGAAGAAAAATGGGATAGATAAAAATAGGAAATAAGTTCGAAATCCACACAAGTCCAATGCTAAACACAAAGTCACAGAGTATAGAATATAATATAGTACTACAGTCTGAAAAGTACTAGCTGGCTCGCAGGCCAGGCAAACCTAACTAAACTATACTACTCATGGTGAGCAAAGTCTAGTGGCTCGACTATCAAGCCACGGTCCAAGTCTACTCCATCTAACCCGTCCCCATAATAGGTCGAGCAATCAGCCTCTGAATCATCTGTAAAATTGTCAACGGTATCCTGTCAGAAAAATGAGCAAGTACAAACACCAACAGCAGTTTCATGTGAATTGACAAATACTATAAGAGACAGCATAATGAAATACAAGACAAAGATATAGGCGACTTGAAAACCATTCGAAGGCCGAGTTACAACCCTTAAACCAAACAAGGACCGGGGTTGTAACCCTTCCTTCGAACAGAACTTAGTCTCAAATCATGGTACAGTATAAAGGCAGGTAGAGCATGTGAGTAAATGAAATCATAGCATGGTCAGAAGTACATAAAGTAAAGCTGAACGATATAGTAGATATCAAGACAATAAAAACTATCAGTGAATGTACTCGCCTGTATCCTGAGTATCCGAAGAGAATCTACTGTCCGATGAGTGGTGTCTGTCTCCTATAGAACAGTACAAGTCACTGTAAGTCTAAAATAATATATCAGACTACTATAATGCATCTACATGAAGTTTGGGGTCAAACTGGACCAAAGTCAACTCTCGGTCAACTCTAGTCAACTAGTCAAACTAGGTCAACTAGGTCAAGCCTAAGCCAAACAAGTCTCACTAAGCCTAACCAGCCTATTCTAGCAAGCACACACACTTTCTAGGCTATACAAGTCAACTACACATTTAACTGCCATTCAAGCCATACTCATAGGCAATGAGCCATAGGTATAGCCCCCATAGGCAACATGCCCTGTATATAGGCCATAGGCCATATAGCTATATCATACACATCAAGCACCTCACATTAAAGCACATCCCATAGCTACTTATCATGAATCTCATACATACATATATAAATAGAGCAAGTGAAGTTAGCATGTAAGGGGGTCTAAGTGTGTGAACATGGTGGTGAATAGGAAAGACATAGGCTAAGCTATCTATATCTTAATTGCATAACATGCATGTTAACACAATTGTATATTTATGCATAAGCTTACATATCAATATGTAAGTCACATTCACTTTACATTACATTTAGCTTATACCAACATGTGTAAAGGAGTGAGTGAGTGAAATGAATGGGGTAAAGTGTGCATAAGCTAACATGGTTCAGTTTCTACTTCATTCTCAGGTATAAATGAATGACAGCTTATAATGGAGCACATAAATAGGAATTTAAAACAGGAAATGAAACATCCATTCAATTTTTTTAAAGGAAATGAATCAAAAGATAGTTAAGTAGTGTGGATGCAATGTGATACAAGGTTAACAGGAATGACAGTTCAACATTTCAATTAGTTTAGCAATTTGAATCTATTTACCAATACTTGTCAACATCAAACACCCTCCCTGAATCAATTACAGAGAACCAACATTAAGGTAATTGAACCTAACATGTAATTTAACATCCCATTTCAGTTTTTTTCTTAGAAAAGAAAACAATGGTAATGAACAACTCAGATTTTAGGCAATGACAGCCCATGCCATATTCTAAACCTCATTGCTCAAGTGAAAACCTAATCTAACATTGCAAAACCAACTTGCAGGAACTAATACAGCATTTGAATCATTTTTAAGAAAGGGAATGAAATTTCAGAACCTATTTGCCAGGACTGTGTATCAGTCTACATTAGTTGCCCAATCCCCATGTCGAAATCCCATTTCTCAAATGAAAAACCCAATCTAACTTGCAAAACCAACTTAGTGGGAACAATTACACATGTAGGATCGAAAATGGCAATTTAAAACATCAATTAAAACAGTTAGAAACAGGGAATAAAATTCAGATACTCAAACAGTGTTCACGTATCAGGAATTATGGGGAAATACAAATTCGAAGATCAAAATCATGATAATATTAGGAATTAAAGGTTGGTAAGCAATAGTGTAGGTGTCATAGGGCCACACGAGTTTTATGGTGTCCCCACGACAGGACACGGCGTGTCTAATCATGTTCGAACACACACAGACACTCGCACAGGCACACAGCGTCGTGCACGCGTGCACGTGTGTCCAGTGCACGACACAGGCCACGTGGAGACACGTGGCCGTGCACACGTGTATGCCTAGTGTAGGAGTACGTGTCCACGTGCCTGAAATGTGTCCACGTCAGATGTCGTGTCAGTTTCTAAGCCGTGTCCGTGACGCGAATCTGCGCAAGCACAGCCTGCGCGTGCGGCCAGTGCGGCCATGTGCGCGGAGGATTTTTCCTCGCACACGCAACCAAAAGCTTCCAAATTTTGGGAGGATGGTGGCAGACATTGCACTATTAGGCTCACCAATTTTGGCGTGTCCACGTGTCCTGTGTCAGGAGTTCTCAGCCCCGAGATGCAGGACACCATGTACGTGTGTGAACAGCGTGTCCAACACGAATTTCCGACACAATAGGACACTAAAATACCAGACACTCTTTACAGAAAATGACTTACACACCTAGATCTAGGACTCTATTCAAATAGATTTGCAAAATTTGCAAATCGAATCGGTTCGGGCATTTCGTCGAACACCTAGCTTATAGGTTCGATACGTGTCCGATACGGACACGTAACCTAATGCAAATGACACAAAAATCCTCCAGTAGCTAGGGGACACCTATTCCTAAGCTATCATGCAATAAAATCAGGATTAAAACACAATTTGAGGGTGGTTACCTATGTGTGCCAATCCTCCAAGAAAACTCTAATGGAGAGATTCCAAATACCAACTCCAAAGCTCCAAATGAACCCAAAACTGAGATTAACCTCCAGAAATATAAATATACAGAAATTATGTTCTAATGCAAAAGACTAGGATTGAAAAGGAATTAAAATGAATTTATGGAAATTTTTGGAAGGAGAAAAATACCTTTTCTTCAAAATTAGGTCAAGCTCTAAAAGAGGCAAGAACTCCTCAACAAGACATTAAATAGGGGGCTCTCCTATGGCTGGTCATAAGTTCAATAATTGGGGTTAGGGTTTACTAAAATGGCCCATGGGCTTAAGTCATGATCAATCAAATCATTAAGCCATAAGTCATGACTTAAATTCACTAAACCAAATCCCCTCATTCTAAAACTAAACTCTAATGACTAAAATGGGTTAACTCAAGTTAGACTAGGGTTACCATAGCTAGGGTTAGGTTCTAGGCTAGTCCACTAGTCTCAGCAAGTCAAAGTCAAACTAGAATTCACCAATTTATTAAATTAATTAAAAATTTAAAATTTACCCAAAATGATAAAAATACTCTCAAGCTAGAAATGTGGTAGTGACAAGATAACACCCATATGAGCAGTATGCTCATGAAAGATCCTGGATGATAATGCTTTTGCGAGCGGATCACTAACATGGAGTTTGTCCTAATGTGCTATATGGACACTTTTACCATTCTGAATTCTTTCCTTCACAACTAGAAATTTTATGTCAACATCTTTTAACTTATACAAGTTTTTTTTGTTATTAGAATACAGTACTGCTGATTTGTTGTTACACCATAATTTTATGTGGTCTTTCAACACCGTACTGTAGGTGCAGCCTTGTGACAAAATTTCGTAACCATATTCCCTGAATAGATGTCCCACAGCATATTATAAACCTTGCTGCCATGGTGGAAGAAATTATGAGTGCATGTTTGACACTCATCAAAAATATATCTCCATTAGTTAGCATAACCTGATGTGGATCTCCTGCTGTGTTGGCATCCAACAAAATCGGAGTCGGAATACCTTATGATCTCCAGAATTATCCGATCTCCTACAAAGAGCATATAATTTCTTGTTCTCTATTAATTACTTAAGTAGTTTGGCTGCTACCCAATGATCCATCCATATTTGCTTAAATATCTGTCTAACATCCTAATATGTACGCAATATCCTAACGTGTACATACTTGAGCATACATTAGACTCTCTAGAATTGGTTATGAACGAATTTTTTTTTGTATTTTCTTAATTTTAAGGCTAACCTTAGGACACTTGATTGAGACCGAATTTGTCTCTTTTAACAAGAGGTGTCACCTGGTTTGCATTGAATACTTTAATCAGTATACAAAATCAGAAAATTATTCCTACTCCCACTGAACTTGTGATACACACAATCTTCAACAGTGTTCACCTCAAAACCAAATGAGATAATCACTTGAAGTACCTTTGACGAGAAGCTTGCTTGAGTTCATAAATAGATTTTGTCAATTTGTAAACCATATTCTTTGGGTCTTTCGACACAAAGTTTTATGGTGGTACCATATAAACTGTTTCATCAATGTTACCATTGAGAAATATCGTTTTGACATTCATTTAATGTAATTCAAGATCAAAATGTGCAACAATTGCTATGATTGTTTTAAAGGAGTTTTTCAAAGATACCGAAGAGAAAAAACTCTTTAAAATCAATCCCAAAATTTTAAGTAAAGTCACTAGCTACAAGACGTACTTTATACCTCTCCACATGACCCTTCGAATCCTTCTTGGTTCTAAATGTCCATTTGCAACCAATGAGCTTCATACATTTTGGTAATGGGACAAGTTCTTAAACTTTATTGTCTTGCATGGACTTATACTCCTTTTTTATTGTATCAATCCACTTTGAGAACTGGAACTTTCCATGACCAGAACTGGAACTTTCCATGACCTGACGGAAGTTGATTAGATCATCTTCCAGTATCCACAATCTTCCTCACGTTCCTAAAAAAAATATGACAAATATTATCTGAAATTATATTTCTCCTTTTTCTGGTGGACCATCTTAATATTATCGGTTTTTGAGGTTGTTGAGTTTGTTCCTTAGGAATAATTACCTTATCTTGAATTGGGTGCCACTACGTTGTCGTTGTTAAGGCATCTCAACAACGACTTATAGAGGTAATTCGACATTGTCTTATTGAGGCTCCGAATTCACTTCTTGATCATGACATGTATAGAATCCTGCACATCGTCAAAAGTGATAATAGGAATCATAATTGATTCCTTCTCAAAGACAATGATTCTGACTTTATTTCTCCCCCAAACTCAACATCCTCAAAAAATATTATACTTTTTGTCTCAAAAAAATTGCTTAGTGTGGGATTGTATAATTATCAACCCCTTGATCTGTAGTATAACCAATAAAATAGCTGCTTATAATTTAACTTTGGCTGTCTTCCCATTACACATTCAATATAAACATTAAAGTCTATAAAGTCAATGGAATCCAAATCTCATCAGACACAAATCGTTCAACTCTATTTCTAGAGATATGACACAGTCGCTTGTGCCATAATGAGGCTGAATTTTCATTATTGTTAATTTTGTGTTTAGTACCACATGACTCCACATGCAAGATTTTATTGTAAGATGCAATAGTTTTAAGTGAATATAGGTTATCATAAACATTAAGGAAACCATTACCAACAATATTTGAATTTAAAGATAGACTAAACTTATTGTTTTCAAATGAACAATGGTAACCAGATTTGTCCAGTAAGGAAACTGAAACTAAATTCCGTCTAAAAGACGGTACAACAAAAGTGTCTATCAAATCCAAATAATAACCGGTTTCCAATAATAACCTAAAATGTCCTATTGCTTCCACTTCTACCGACTTGCCGTCACCCACATAGATGTATCCACTACAAGAAAAAAACCCATTTTACAACGTTTTATCTACAACACATCCTGGAAACGTTGTAAAAAAATGGGTTCTTCTACAACCTTTATTGTAAAAACGTTGTAACATATATGTTCAAACAACGTTTTATATTCAAACGTTAAGGTTTCTACAATAGTCATTCAAAAAAGTTGTGTATTACTGTTTTCAACAACGTTTTATTAACATTGTAAAACTTATTAGTTTTGACAATGTTTATTTAATGTTGTCAAAGTTATTACTTTTGACAATGTTTTTAAAATGTTGTAAACAATGTCATGCTCAACAACGTTTGCCAAATGTTGTAAACTTTCTATATTTCACAATATTTGTTCGATGTTGTAAAATTAATTTTATTTTACCACTTTATATAAACGTTGTGTATGTATTATTTGTTTGCAATGTTTAGAAAATATCGTAAAAGGATATATTCAACAACTTTTATATAATATTGTAAAAGATGTGTACTTCACAATATTTATAAATTGTTGCAAATTTATTATTATTTTGCCAATATAAATAAACGTTGTGAATGTATTTGTCTTTACTATTTTAAATTGCATATCTGTATCCATATGTTTGACAAAAAAAGAGAGACATCGCATCATGTTACACGTTTCTTAAGTGTATGTGTATGGTGGTTGGGGGGGGGAGGATTTTCCCCATAATTTTTTCATTCCCCACAAAACAGAAGTCGTCTTCAATTCTTTAAATTAGTTATTAAGAGCTGTGACTATTCGACAAATTATTAATTTTGATTATTGTATATGGTGTCTTTTTCGATTTTTTAAATTACCTTGAGTTGATAAAGAACTTAAAGGAACAAAATAACTCAGTTTGTTGTTAACAACAACATGTACATATCGTGTGACACCAATCAAACAGTTGCACACTGGGAAAGCATGCAAGCACTAAATATTAGTTGCTTTCATTTACTGCAACAACCAAACAACAGTAAGGCAGAACACAACAATAACATCAATTGCATATAACCCAATTACGGCCCAATAAGTCATTGCAACACCATAATTTACTTCTGTACATCTTGACCTATTGCTAATTAATCAAGTATGTACCCTTGTAAAATTGTCGCATATTTACTATTTATAGTTCAATATCATCGGAAGAACAGACCCTCGATGATGGTGGCCACGTAAGAGAACAATGTTCGTTGTTGCAACCACGTATTAGATGATCGTCATTGATATCGTTATTAATGACATTAAAAAATAATAATGTCATGATAAATACTCCAAGATGACGATTAGAAAGATAAGGGTCATGAATTATTTTTATGGATGTCATCTTTCTGTATGAAAAAAAGATGTGGGACTAACAATGACACAGTGATATTAAGAGTCATATTAATTTAAATAATGACATAGACATGTTGTGTGTCAATAATACTATATTTAGTTTAAATATGACAAAAATTAAGGGTTATAAAAAAAATACTCAGTTGTTAACCATATATCCATTCTTGACCTTTGAATGGAGGTCCCAAGGGGCATATCAATCTCCTGATTGATGCTTAGATTTAATAGCTAGAATCCACTCTTATTCATTCAGTCCTTCATTATTTATTTTTCTTTTACTTTTTTTCCTTATATTTTTGTTCATCCAAATTTCTAAACCTAATCTAATCCCCCTCTTCTTCCAGTCAGCACAAGAGAACGGCTACCTTCTCCGCTTTATCTTCATCTCACTACAAGAAAATATAGCATTTACGGCACGTAATTTACGGCACACAATTGTTGTGCGTTGTAATTGACACTCTTTTACAGCGTGCAAATATGTGCGTCATAAATGAATTATTTTTTGTTGTTTTTACGAAGTGTTTGACATGCATGCCGTAATTGAAGACTCATTTACGGCATGCATTTTTGCGCATTGTAATCGAAAGCTCATTTACGGCATGCATTTTTGCGTGTTGTAATTGACGACTCATTTATAACATGCATTCTTGTGCGTTGTGGTTGAATACATTATTTATAGCATGCTTTTTTGTACGTTGTGATTGAACACTCATTTACAACATATATTGTAATTGTTTATTAAAATACTCTACTCATGAAATTAGTTTCCCTCCTAAGAAATTTTGCCCTAAGAAACTTTCCCTCCTTTAGTTTTCATTTCCCACCGAATGCATCCAAATTTTTTTTTTCCCACCGATTGAAAAAAAAAAAATCCCACATAAGTTTTGTTTTCCCTCAAGTTCTGTATTCTCCCATATTTTATTTCCTAAGCCCTAGGTTAGGTTCAGATTGGGGATCGGCTGATTGTGATCGAACGACACAAGGGGTGGAGAAGGGAAACACCATCGTTCATACTTCGGATTAATTCTCTCCAAGTTCGCTCTTCCCTAGGTTCTCTCCAGGTCCAGGTTCACATTTTATTGCTTCTCATCAACCCTACACCCGATCTCATCTTCTTCTACAAACTTCTATGCTTCTCATCAACCCCACTACATCAAAACTGCCACATCTACACACAAACTCATTTTGCTTACAGAAGATTTGCAATAGGACATCTACACACAAATACATTTTGCTAAATTGAACTTAAAGAACACGAGACTGGAACTATTTTCAAACTGATTTTTGGTGAACTCTTGTTTCCAACGCTTGCATTCATCTATGCTATCATGACAATGTTTTTATTTTAATTTTCCTTCAGAGGGTAGTTTCTTTTGAATAACAGTACGAATGCGAAGTAAATAGTATATCATATATGTTTATTTGTTATGTAGTACTTTTTCATATTGTCTATTGAACCACAGAAAATTCTTATCCTGACCCAGGAACATTCTAAGGTGTTGGAAAACCAAAATAACTAAGTCAAATAATTCAAAAAAAAAGTGTCAAGGGACTAAGGTTCAGAGTTCCCACAAAAAGAATGCCTAGTCAGTTTAAATGAGTTATCAATACAAACAATGGTGGATCAAAGCAAAAGATCTGGTAACAAGGTTTATATCTTCCAATTTGTGTCATAGGTCTGTCTAAGAGCATCTCCAACCCTATTATCTTATTAAGTGTTGTGAGTCTTAGGTGGCTCCTATGTGGCATGGGCCAGAAGACAATGTCTTGTTTATGTGGCAAAATTATATCTCAAAAGACAATGAGATAGAAAAACTCTCTCCAATGCAAAAGTAATGAGGAGACAATAAAAAGTATTTTTCCAACTTCCAAGGCAACTCCTCCACTTCTTCAACTTTTTTATAAATATTTCTATTCATAATTGATGATGTGGAGACAAAGTCATTGTGAAGTGCATTGTCTAGATCTAGACAACCAACTTCACATTCTCCTTGCCATGTCATTGCCATGTCAACTTCATGTTTTATTCTACATTTGCATTGGAGAAGAATTTTTGGAATAAAAGTTTGTCATTCCTATGTGGCAACCATTTGTTCTAAACTCACAATAGGGTAGGAGATGCTCTAATGTAAGAACCTAAGAATGGTGGTTGATATTAGTTGCTTAAGACTCATAAAGGTCACACATTGTTTGCAACTAAAATTGAGCAAGCAACGACATAGCAACCTTGCGGGTAGCAACATTGTAAGGTTTTGGTTACTAGAAGTCTGGTTAATTACCTACAGTTGCTGTAGAAACATTTTTCTAGTAAGATGATCGGAGCATAACCTGCCTAGATTAGCACATATTAACTATGCAGTGATGATATAGACTTGATCATGTGGCTGATTAGGACTCATATTATAACATTATGTGGCTAATCAGAACTCAATGTGCAAATATTTTTGAACACTATGGGTTTACTCATCTCAGTGCAAGCTTCTGCCTTTTGAGCAGGGGATCTTCTGCTTCAATAATGATATATCACTCAATGTGTCATAGGTCTGTCCAATGCAGGGGATCTTCTACCTTTGTGGCAGTCTTCAAGAAGATAAATCACAGGGACATTATTCTTCGGCAACAAACTGGCATTTTTTTCTTCTTGTGAGAAGTTGTTTTTCTCCATAAGCCATCCAAGGAAGTCAAACACATGATATCAGTTCTTTTTCTTGTGCTCCCTAAAGCTTTTAGTTTGCAATGGTATTCTTTTTCCTAAGCCCCCTTACCATGAGTCTCTCACTAATGCAGAGCCATCTGGGAAGCGTAACGATGCATCATTTATTACATTATTCTCTGCTTCTGTGTGTCCGTATTATTTTCCCTCTCTAATATTTGGTGGAAATTTTGAACTGGTACAGGATTTATTACAATATTCTCTGCTATGTACATATCAAGCGAAGGGCACATGTCCAACTAAAGGTGGATGCAATGGTACATGTCCCTATATGGTGTGATACGCTGCTTTGACCCCAGACGGTGCCCGTAGCACTCCTTAGTTGAACACGATTCATGTACAATATTCAGCACATACTTTCACTTGGTTATCATACAGTTTATTTATTCTTTGTTGTGATGTCTTTCCAGCTAAGCAATGAACTTCAAAAATGGGAAGCTAATCTTAGAAGTGCAGAGAAACATCTTGAGTACAAGGTGTCGAATCCTGACGAACAATTTTGACCACTTTCAATGGCTATTATTCTATGTTTATAGTCTTAAGTATGACATATTGCAGAAACTTGAGATCAAGAAGCAAACTGATGAGAAGAAACAAGCCTTGGCTGCACAATTCGTTGCAGAAGCGACTCTAAGAAGAGTCCATGCAAATCAGAGGGATGAAGAGTCTACTCCAATTGAGGCTATAATAGCTCCATATGTGTCTGATATTAGAATGATTAAGAATGAGGTATAAAGTCCAAGTAGATTGAAGCCATTAATACTCAAATACTGAGTACTTATGACTTCTAAAAATTTATGCCTCAGATTCGACTCTAAAGGAGGATACAAAGGCTTCAGAACGCCTTATAAAGTCTAAAGACGTTGCTTTGCTTGAATACGAAAGACATTTGAAGAGTACTCATGAGAAGGTGTTGATGGTAGAAAATCTGCTAAACCAAAACCTTAAATTAAAGAAGCAAATTGAGATTTGTCAGGCACAATTTCTGGAGATATTCTTACATTTTCTTTCTTAATTAACAAACAACATGGTTTACGATGATCAGTGGTACCATGTTGCAGGAAGAAAACAAACTACTAGAGAAAGCAAACCGCCAAAAGGTTGTTGAGGTAGAGAATCTTTCTTAGACAATTTGTCAACTTGAGGATTCTATTCTTGATGGTAGGTCAGTTGCTAATGCAATTCGTGACTATCGGAGACAGGTTTCTGAATTAAAAGTATGATTTCAGTCCATTATCTATTGTCTATTATATTCTAGTCGAGAAATGATATTGTGCATCTCCTAGTTTACAAATCTTTGTGCAACTAAATTATCACTGGTCCAAGAAGGACTAAATTTTAGGAGCTGATGGTTTCCCATCCATTCAAACATTTGTCCTAAAATTTATCTCTGTCATGTGGACTAGTGACAATGGAGATGTACATTAAGTTACCTGTTTTTTACCTTCGAATTAACGGAGCATATAATATTTGACCAACTATTTTCTAGGATGATAAGAGAACTCTTGAGAGGGAGCTTGCAACGGTCAAAGTCTCAGCTATCCGTGTGGCAACTGTAGTAGCTAATGAATGGAAGGACTCCGACAAAGTCATGTCTGTCAAGCAATGGCTTGAAGAGCGAAAGTTGATGCAGGTATTCTACTTGAATCCTAAAATTATGTACTAATCAATTGCTCATACTCACCAGTTGACAGTTGTGTTTGTGAGGTTCATTATAGTTTTATCCTTAAATTATAGTTTACCCAGGAACTCGGTGTACAAATGTAGTAGCATGAAGTATTCATGCTATCATTTTAATTCACTATGACACATGCCGGAAATTACATTCTCCTAGAACTTTCATTTTTCCCTGTAATCTCTCGCACTTCCAACATAGGCTTCTACAGACCATGGATTCTTCTAGGCTATAACTAGAGGTTATGTGCTTTATTATCAATAATATTTCTTGCAAACCATTAGCTGTTCATGACGAAAAATCTCAGATTCCTATCTTCCAATTAGATTAAATTTTACATGATACAAAATTTGGTACAATTGGAGATTAGTTTCCCTTTCCAGTACAATCAAGGATAAATATTAAAAAAACATTTATTTTATCAGTATGAAGAATGGTCCTCCAGGCCAGTTGGTTCCTGCTTAAAGTGGAAAACATTAAAAAAAACATGATTTATATATCTATCATACAAAATGGAGAGAAGTATGCAGAAAATATATAAGTGAATATTTAGCAAAGATTTACACAATTCTGGAGATTGCATGAGTGAGGGATGTTCAAGGGGCTGTTTGGAGTGGGGGATGTCAATAAGTGCAAAGTGTAAAATCCATAGAATTCCTGATATAACTTAAGATGGCATCAAGGGCAATTGCCTAGACATAGTAACTAATACCTCACAAAGTTAACAGCTGGCCTGTAAAGGCAAAGATGATCTCCTAAACAAAGAAAGAACTGCCTAGTTTGTTAATTAATTCCTACTTAACTCTACACCAATGACAAGATGAATAGATAATATAGTGCTCTAAAGAGACATGACATGTGACCTTTAACTTTAACTCATGTGATTATCTAGTATGCCAATTTTGGTGCCTTGTCCATGTTGCAGGTCACATTCATGTCTGAGCTACCGGGCCACCAGGTTACGAATGGAAGTAGATTTGGCCATTTACTGTAAGAAATGGCGAGAAAGGATCACATAATCTGACATGGTTGGGTTGACAACTCAATGTAAAATGTGGAGAATTTTCAACTAAAAGAAGTAGCAAATTGGGGATGATCTGATGAATATATGATTTCACCATTTTATCGATGTATCAAATAGTTACATATTTTGAGACATTTTATGCATTAATTTTAATCAATATTTTGCTGGCCGCCCAGGATACGGTTATCTTATGCTTTTGACAGGGTGCATCTGTTGTTGATTTGCTAATCTCAAGGATTTTATGGTTGAAGGTTCTGTCATGTCTACATTTCTTGTCTTGTACCCTTGAAGGGTCGTAACTTCTGAGAAAGATGACATAACAAAGCATTAGACTAGCCTCGTCTTAAAATCTGGTTTACATATTCATAACATTTTTTACGGATTAGCTAAGATAGCTTTATCATTTCTTCACTAACATTTTTCACTGATCGCTATAAGTTGCAGTTAGTGGCCTGTGGCTACGCCTTGGAGTACAACATTGTTTTATGAGACCTTTAGCTGCTAGGCCAAGGTGACCACTGTCTTCACAATGACCTCTAGGCAAGTTTGTACCTTCTATCCAGGGTTCCTAATCATTTTCAGCAATTTTTTGATCTCATTGTCCTCTTTGCAGCCTAGTACTGACAGTTATCATATTTATTTCTTCAGTGTTGTGTTCATGCCAATTTCAAAAAGTTCACCATGTAGGTACGTTTGTGCTGTGTTCATTCCGATTTCTCATGTAAACCCCATTCTATTAAATAATTTGTTGACATGAATAAGAGATGATGATAGTTATCATATTTATTTCTTCAGGTTTTCATCTTTGCTTTGAGATGATTGACTTTCTGGATGGAGGATGGTTTGCGACCTATATGGTGAATTATGGTAACCTTGAAATATGAAGATGATGGATATTATCCCTTGGTTTTGTTTTAATTTTGCTCTTTTATTTTTTTCTTTCAGTTGTGCAATGTGCCCTGGGTTATGCAGGCTTAAGATCAAACAAGTAACCACACCATTTCATCATGTTAGATTCTTCGTTCGTTTGATGAAAGAGGCGGTCAAGAGTGGGCTATGCACTTGTGTAATGAGTGGTTAGTAGGCTTGTAGACAAGTTTCTATGTGTTTGTGCTTATGTCTGTAGTAGTTAGGGTAGCCATGCCCTGATATTGAGCTTTACTTTTTGTTTTATTATACAAAGGATATATGTATTCAATCATTATATATATGTGAGAAATCCATTAATGAATTTTTTATTATCATAGATAAAATCTACAATTGGCTCATATTCATCCTTTTTGGTATACTTGTCTTTAGCATGTTCGATACATCTGTCTTTTGCATTTTGATACATCTCTATCTGTATATTGGTATTCAATTGAGGAAAAGCGCACCATATACAAGATCCTCATTTCAGCAACGGCAGCAACAACAACAGCGGTAGCAACAACAGTAACAACAACGAGAGCGGGAATTAGAAGAATGCATGTGTTTGTGTTTGTGTTTGTATTTGTATTTGTACATTTTTATTTATATTTTTTTTTAACAAAAATGGAAACATCAACAACGTTTCAAAACTGTTGTGAGATAACATTTTAACAACTTGTCTAAACATTGTAAATTTTATTTACAATACTTATAAATCATTGTTGATATTATAATTACAACATACAAATATTATTTACAACGTCTGTCAAACATGATTGAATAAATATACAATATTTTTCAAAAGTTGTATAATTTGTTTTACAACGTTCGTATACTGTTGTATAAAATTTATGTACAATATTTATTGAACGTGGTTGTCATTGTTTTTACTACACTTGTAGAACGTTGTTGAAATTATATTTACAACACTTGTAATACGTTTTAAATTTTTTTTTTTTACAATACTTGAAAAATATTGTAGAAAAGTTTATCATATTTTATAAATTTCAACAATGTTTACAAATTGTTGTGAGAAGAACTTCTACAACATTTTTACAATGTTTAAACGAACATTGTGGAAGATACCCCCTCTTTTACAACCCTGGATATAACAACCTTCTGTTAAACGTAGTAAAAGACCTTTTACAACATTTTTTTAACGTTGTAAAATAGGTTTTTTCTTGTAGTGATCTTTCACCATCAATTAGATTTCGGTAGCTCAAACAACCTTGTCTGTAAACACTAATGTGGGTAGTAGCACCAGAATCTAACCACCATGTGTTTCTAGGTACTAAATCTAAATTAACCTCAAAACAGACCAAATTTAGAAATGTACTTTTCTTTATACGCCATACGTGGTACTTTGTACATTTCTTTTTTATGTGTCCTGGCTGTCACAAAAGAAATAATCCTTAGTTTTATATTGTTGTTTCTTTTGAGCTAGACCCTTAGCAGCTTTTGTATTTATTTTCTTTTTCGCCCTTAAAGTTTATCCCATTAAACATAAAAATTAAATTCTTATTGACAGATATTGTAGCAACATTAACTGTAAAGAGAACAAAAATAAATAAACAAAAATGGTCTAATTAATAACCAAAGAATAAAATATAGTCAAACAAATTCAAATAATGGTGAACCCCATCTCAAGATATCTAGCACATCATTAATATCAAGTCTTTGGACAGTGATATTAACTGCAAATGGTACTTTTGGTGTAATGATCAAACGTTGACAATAAGTCATGTCAAATAATAAGCCTATCTTTGGTTCGGGCTATTATTCATATGTAAACCTTATAATTGTCACACATTTATCACCACAAGTATGTATGCACTTGGGCCAAGTATTAACCTTCCTTTGGGCCGTCTAATACTCGCATGAATTTACACACACTTAAACATCCAACATTCCTCATAGATTATCTACTCAAGAGATGTCACTTTGGCGACATCTTGTTTCAGTGGGTCTATTTAGAATATTAGACAACTATTGCTAGTCACAAAAGGCACCAAAAATTTGAATGTTGACTAAATTTTACAAAGCTGAATCATGTCCAAAACCTTATGTACATGCATATTTATAAGATTATTAATCAAATAAAGTAATCAAAAGCATAAGCATGAATTTTAATTTGACAAAATTGGATATTATCAACATAACAAAATTTATGTAATAATCTACTTAGGATATGCATCCAAGAAAAAGTCATAGACATTAACTGAAAATGATAACTCCAAAATATATATCCAAACTGAACATATTTGGTCTAAACTGAGCATTATCAGCACCTCTTTGCTCTTTAAGTATCCAAATATCTAAAGAAAATCTTTTAAAAGAAGAACAAGCAAACTTTAGACCAATTGGAGACTAATTATTTAAAAACTGAGATCCATCAATCAAAAGATTACTTGTATAATGAAGACTAAAAGTAATTCCAAAACAAGTAATTGACGGTCAACATGTGTTACATTAAGCATAATTATTCAAATTACCGCATAATCTGCAATACTTAATTCATAATTTCCGAATAACTAAAGAATGGTCCCAACATATCACTTTCATATCCAAACTCACAAGCAAAGATTCCTACATTAAAAGATTCAGAAGTATTTCTCCATGAATAGTGAAAATTAAAAAGAAATTCAGAAGCATGCCACTAAGAGTTACTTTGATTGTAGGCTTGGAACTTCTCAACGCTACATTTAGCAATCATAAACAAAAATGTTCCACAATTAAGAAATTTGTGGAACACAGTGCTGGCAGTTGAGCAAATTTATGGTAACTAACAAGTCTATACAAGTGCTTACTTCCAATGCTACACATGTTCATTGATATCCAACCAACAGAATAGTTCTCATACGGGATGCAAAAGGCTTCTGAACATATGAACTACATAATTATGTACACATGAATCCTAACATAGCGACGAATTATGATCCTCTCAAACAAAAAAAAGCCAACAATAGTATTCAATAACTAGAACTCGTACGGAACAATATTCCATTGATCGACGCATGCAGTCGCCATATATATTGAAGAATTTCAAACAAAAATTAATAGTAATAATTCAACCATATGCATAAGGATGGATCTAAACTGGAGGATCATAAAAAAATTGACGAAATAATCAAAACCCTAAATTAAATTAAATCTAGTGATCTAGGGTTTCTGAATACCAACACCAACAAATTGATTCTGAAACTTCAACCTCATAAATCAAACAGGGTGGCTTTGATACCACTTGTTAAAATTTATTGTACCCTGTCGATTCATGAGATGAAGAACATAAATTAAATTGCAGAAGCGTACCTGAATCCATTGCTAGGCTTGATGGGTCTTGAAGCAGTCGTCCTTTTATGGGGTTCGATCTTCCAACTTGCTACGACCCTTAATGACAAAGAAGAATCCGAATCCTTTGTTCCTCTCTTTCTGTTGATGGGGATGCAGAAGAGAAAAAGAGAAAACCTTCTCTTTTGGTGGCCGTATAAGTTGGGGACCATAACCCTAATGAATACATATATTTATATGTTTTGATATTTCTAATTTGGCCCCTCATCAAATTAGATTTATCTCCGGTATCTACACATTATTTTCATGACAATTATACCCTTAAGCCAATTTTCCAAATAGACCACTTTAATTTGGCTTAACTATTTAGATAGCCCAACACAATTAATTTTACATGTATGGCCCATATTATTGAATAATTCCAACAATTATTTCCCAAAATGAGCATGACGACGAGCTAATACATGCAAACCAAACACAATGGTTGACTCATACAGAAAATAAAGATCACAAAAAAAATCGATACAAAGATACAATAATTAAGTGAAAAATTCAAACCGGTAAAAGACGAGAGAGTGAGATCACAATTGAATAAAGTTACAAGGCACTAAAAGATCGTTAAAACTTGGTAACACCCAGTAACAAGAAAGTACACCAATAGAATCCAAAAAATCTAAAAAATCTCAAAGATTATAGCCAAAAACATCTTAGAAGTCCAATTTATCTCATCTTCAATCTCTATATTTTTCCTCTTTTTCTTTATCTCACCTATTGGTGGGTTACTCAACACATTTCCTTAAGGACAAGTAATCTACTAAACAAAGAACCTTATAAGGCCCTTTTACATAGTATGTCATGTGTCCATATATAGATTCAATCTTATCTAGCTAGACATGAAAAACTAAAATCATTGTGTAGGTAGGACTAAAAATTTACTTCATTATTATATTTTGAATACTAAATATGAGTCAAATCCTAATATGGCCTCTTTTCTTAAGTTGTTTCTTTCTACTCATTCTGAATGCTAATACATGCTTCTACCTTAAGGTTAGATATGTACAAAATGCTATTCTTTTGTTAACTTTTAATTGATCCACACCCATACCAAGAATGTCTTAGGGTTGTGTAGACATGTTGAAGTTCATGTTGGGGCTGGTTTCTTCCTATTGGAGAATAGTTGAGTGCGACGACGAGTGTCATTCGATGAAGAATCTTGGAAAGGTCGATCAGTACGATATGAAAATCATTTTCGACAGTGCCACATGGACCGCGGACTAAACCGAGACCGCAACCGAAAACGTGGGCCATGTGTCCGGTCCTGATTAGCTGAATTTTTTTGCCTACGTCAGCACGGGACTGACGTCAATGTGTCTGCTCCGGCCAATATAAAAGTGACATATGGCAGAACAGTTTCGGTTTTGATCCAACCTTCCCACTGTCAAGTGTTATTGAATCATTTTTGGGCCAAAACAGTAAAGCATAATTTTACATATAATAGTAAAGTAGAATCCTTGTTATGGCCAAGCACAAACACTACAATAAACCAGAATCCCTGCAAAACTTTAGTTTTGAACAGAGGTGAGCATGTGGCATCAAATTTGGTAAGATTTTGCCGACTCGATGACTCCAAACTTGGGATATTCTGAGGGGTGCTTATATTAAAGTTATTCGACCCAATTGGAGGATAAGGTGTGTATATACATTCAAAAGAGAAGTACAACTTTCATAGAAAGGGCGAGAGGTTATTCTGGAGAAAATAAAAAAGACTTTTGAAAGAGATCGTTCGAGGAGAACTATGTATCGGTGTTGACAAAGTAGATCATTTTTGTGTTCTTGCTCTTTTGTAACTTTGTTTGTTCTTGTAATTCATTTCCCATATTGAGAAGGTATGGTAAGATGTGTTCGGATCTGAGTGAAAAGGGTTGGAGTCCAGTCTGAATTTGATAACAACATATTTGTAGAATTCAAATCGAATTAAAATTTTGATTTGATTAAATTTAAATGTTCATAATTTGTATTGTGCTATTTTAGATATAATAGATTTCTTATTTCCTATTTAAAAAATCTTATTTTGATCTAAAATAGGATGTTGATGGGATGTTTTAGGTATAATAGGATTCTGATTTTATTGAAATCCTATTATGACAACTTGTTACTGGTTTGTGAGTGATTTCATTGTAATTGTTTCTTTTTTAGTGTGGTGAGCGATTTGAACCTATTAGGACAAAGGGTTCAACACCATTTTTTATCAATCTTGTAATTTCATCTAAGCTATATAGATTGGGATTTGTTCAAGTGATATAGTCACCGTCATATACTTGTCTTTCTCCATTATACCGGGGTTGGTCATTTCAGGCAGGTTAGCCTAAGTTTTCGTTGCGACAACATCTCAGACACGATATCGGAGCGCTTGTAGGACGTGTTTGATACCAACATCTGGTATCAGAGTGAAGGTTCATTCGTTCTGCTATGATACCAACATCTGGTATCAAAGCTTTTGGAGTTCTAACAACGATGTCTACGGAGCGGATGAACACTCGTATGATGACCCTCATAGAGGTAACTGGACGAATTGGAAGCCAAGGATGGAGGCTACTCTGATGCAAGGACTTGCATGGTTCGTTGGAGGGCGACAGCGCAAAGTTATCGGACAAAGCTGCTGAAGACTGGATCGGATGGCCGTTGGACTCATCCTCCAATGATTGGACGACTAGGTGTTTTACCACATGTCCATGGAGAGTTCGGCAAAAATATTGTGGGAGAAGCTGCATTCGTTGTACGAAAGGAAGACAACTGACAATAAGATGTTTCTTATTCGCCAACTCGTTAACTCGAACTACACGAAGGATGCCTCGATGGCACAACATTTGAACAAGGTTCAGGGTATTATCAATGAGCTGTCTGCGATGAAGATGGTTGTTGATGATGAGCTTTAGGCCCTACTGCTTTTGAGTTCTCCGTCGGAAAGCTGGAAGACATTGGTGGTGTCGGTGAGCAACTCCGCATTGGATGGAGTTGTCATGATGGAAGTAGTCAAAAGTAGCTTTTGAAATGAGGAGGTCATGTGCAAGCAAGTTGAATCGTCGCAGGAGTCCGCTCTGGTGGCTTCCTACGAAAAGAGAAGACCCAAGTCACAGGCGAGGACACGGGAGAGTTCGCAGGATCTTGCGATTGTGGACCACAAGAAGGACTGCTATCACTATGGCGAAAGAGGTCATATAAAGAGGAACTACATGAAATTTAAAGTTGAGAAGGCAAAAGGCAAGGACGATCAGGAAGATCTCACGGCATTGGGAGATATCATCATCGCAGCGAACGACGCAGAGGTACATTGTGGCATATGTCATGACGATGACTGGATAATAGGCACGGAAGCGTCATATCATGCCACTCTGCAGAGGAGGATCTTCACGTCATACTGCGACGACAAGTTTGGACATGTGAAGATGAACGATTAGGGGACGACTGCAGTTGTAGGCATCGATGACGTGCACTAGACGACGGAGTTTGGTGAGAAGCTCATCCTCAAGGGTGTGCGACAAGTTTCGAGTTTGCGCTACAACTTGGTTTCGGTAGGAAGGCATGACAGATGATGGTTGTCGCAGTTTCTTTGGGGACAAAGAGTGGATGCTTGCAAAGGGTTCCCAACAGCTGGCTCAGGGAGATTTATGTTGTGGCATGTACATGCTCAAGCCGTTGAGTTGTACAGACAGGCCACTGACACCGGATGGACGCTCGTGGGGTGTTCGACATAAGTTGGATCGTCGAAAACTTGTTGAGGAGGGTCTTCAACATGTTTTCAATGATACGGAGGATTCGTTTCATCGAGACAAAATGACGAACGGTGATGAGTCAAAGATTGATGGTCGGTCTGTCGGTCCCATGACAGTTGGTCGTCTCCAGGTGGCTGTTGTTCTACGGATTCGGTTTTAGTGACGAGTGGTTTGACGAAGCTTCACAAAGCGATATTGGTTTCAGCAATTCGAAGCCAGATAAGAGATCATAGTTTGCAGCAAACTCAATCAGAGACATGAGCATTATCGTTCACACAGTTCCGGGAGAGTTGTGGGTCATCAACGACGTACACAGTGCATGATGTTCTGCTCGAGAATTCATGTGTACGGGGAGCTTCAGTGTCGGACACGAAGGTGGACATGTTCAAGAGTTCGAATCTCAGAAGAATCACTCCGCCCGCTTGGTTGGGTCAGCCAAAGGTGAAGAAGGTCGATGGAATGGTAGCACGTTTTGGTGGAAAACGAAAGTCGGGGATAGGCAGCCGAGACTTGTAGTGAGGCTGATTGTTAGGGACTTTGGTCTTGGCCATATTCTTGATATTGACAGGATTCCAGTAGTACAAGAGGTTCGGTACCCATTTCTGCTAAGGTTCAATACCCAGTGGTACAAGGACTTTAGTTTAGCTTCTTTTGATTGTTTTGGCTTATAAATAATTTGTAATTTCATAAGTTATGAATGGAAGAATTGAAAATGAGAAATCTATTTTGAGTTTATATGTTACGATGCCAGAATCTTAAAGTGGATCTCTCTATCAACGTTACTTCTCCGCTTTCGACGTTAACGTCTTCAACGCTGCTTCTCCGTTTTGGACGTTGACATCTTCAACGCTGCTTCTCCATTTTGGACGTTGACGTCTTCAACGATAACCATAGTATTATTTGGTATTTCTATTATAACTTTTGAGACAAATTTATAATAGTTGTTGTTCACTCTTCAATTAAAGCTTCCACACTCAAATCTTCTCAAATTCCTAATTTTATACTAATAATTTCTTTTTGGATCTTCGTTCCACATCAAATTAGTATCAGAGCTAAAACCTAATTTTTAAATATTTGTATACGAAGGTAGGTAAGACCCATACAATTTTGTGCATTCCTTCAAGAATTCAGTGCGTCAACATCTCATATTCTACGGGGGAGCTTATGCACATGATACAAGGTTAGGTATCAGTAATAGCTCGTCAATTATCAAAATGGAAAAAAAAAAATGTTGGCACAACGAGTTCCATCTAGATTTTAATATTGTTAGATTATATTTGATGTAAATATGGCCCATAAGCCCAATCGTGTAGACACTATATATATTGTAAACAGCCTCCATCAATGAGAACAAGGCATTATTATTTTCTACATGGTATCAAAGCCTCCAGAAAAACCCTAGCCGCCAAAATCTAACACCCCCCCTGGTAGACACTATATATATCATTACTCCTTTGTTTTCCGTGGACCGAACTATGCTGAGTGGTCTCGGTCGATACGTCTCTCCCTGATCTCTAGGCGAAAGATCACTTTTCTGGAAGGTACTGAAATCAAACCTGTTAATGATGCTAGTAAATTGCTTGATTGGAGATGTGTGCAAGTGCTATTGGTTCAATGGGTTCTTAATACCATTGATCCGTCTCTGAAGAAATCTTTGCCGTACTTTGAGAAGGTTTATCCATTGTGGAACTTGTTGGAGAAAAGATTTGTTGTTAGCAATGGCACTCGGAAGCAACAAATTAAGGTGGCTTTGGCTGAGTGTAAACAAACGGCTTCGATGTCTGTGGAAACCTAATTTGGAAATTTACAGTCTTTGTGGGATGAACAAGCTGCTTATTTTCCATTGCCTACTTGTACCTGTGGTGAACTTGCTGCAAAGCTGCAGGCTATGAGGGATGAAGACCACTTTCAGGACTTTATGTATGGGTTGAATGCTGAGTTGTATGGTCATACCCGATCTAATCTTCTGGCTCAGGATCCTCAGCCAAGTTTAGATCGGGCATACCAGGCAGTCCGTGAGGAGGAGGATATGCAAAAATCTCAGGTTCAATCCGCTGTTGAGGAGGTGTTGGCGCTGGCTATCAAGACTTCACCTCGTCTTTCTACTACTTCTAATAGTAGAACCTCATATTCCAGGGACAAATCAGGTATGATATGTACTCATTGCAAGAAAACAGATCATGATGTTGCAACTTGCTTTGCCAAGATTGGCTATCCAGAGTGGTGGGAGACTCGTCCTCGGCGTGAGGGCAGACGTGGTGCTGGTGGTGGCAGAGGCCCGGCACCACAGCAGAGACGTGATGGGGGACACGGTGATGGTGGCGCAGGAGTTGTTCATCATGTCGCCGCTGCTGGTCATGGTGTCCCTGCTGATCTTGCTGGAAGTTCGGCGGATATGATGCATGGAGGGTATCATTCACCACTCTCGGGTGAACAATGGCAGAAACTGATGAGCTTGCTGGGTAACGATAATTCTTCCAACCCTGGTTCTTCAAACTCTGATCGTCTGATGGGTAAGAATTCTTCTGTCACTTGGATATTCGATACTGGGGCTACTCTTCATGCGACAGGTTCTCGTGACTGTTTAGTTGATTGCTTTGAGGGCCCTGTCTGTCCTGTGATTTTGCCTGATGGGAGCACTATTGAGGCTGTTCTGAGAGGCAAAGTATTTTTGACTGCTTCATTGGTGTTGACGGATGTTCTTTATGTTCCGACATTGACTTGAATTTGATCTCTGTCTCATAATTGATTGGTGCCAGAAATTGTGATATGTTATTTACTCCTGATTTGTGTTTTGTTCAGGATCGAAGTACGAGGATGGTGATTGGAGTAGGTGAACAAAGGGGTGGACTTTACTTCTTGGGGGAGGTTCCAGCTTCTTTGGCTTCGGTGATCCTGGCATGCAGAGAGAGTGATTCCGAGGTTTGGCATAGTAGACTGGGGCATCCTTCAGATAAAGTAATGCAGACTTTACCTTTTCTCTCTGGTAGTAGTGTGTTTTCTCATAAGGCTTGTGATATTTGTCATACTCGTGATGCCTTTCCTGATAGTAGTAGTCGTGCTTTGAGATGCTTTGAACTTATACACTGTGATTTGTGGGGGCCATATTGTGTTCCGTCATCTAATGGGGCACGATATTTTTTGACTTTGGTGGATGATTTTTCTAGAGTTGTTTGGGTTATTTTATTGAAGGATAAGTGTGATGTTTATTCTATGTTTCTTAAATTCATTGCTATGGTGAAGCGTCAATTTGGGGCTGATATACGTCGTGTGCGAAGTGACAATGGCACTGAATTTAATTGTTTACGAGATTATTTTTCATCTCAAGGTATATTGTTCCAAACATCCTGTGTTGGGACACCTCAACAGAATGGAAGAGTGGAAATAAAACATCGACATATTTTAAATGTAGCCAGGGCATTGAGATTTTAGGGTTCTCTTTCCGTGAATTTTTGGGGAGAATGTGTTCTGGGTGCATGTTATTTGATAAATAGAACACCTTTTAGTATCTTGCATTTTAAGTCTCCTTATGAAATTTTATATGGTTCGGCTCCTTCGTATGATCATCTACGTATTTTTGGGTGTCTGTGTTATACGTATGATTTGAAATCCCAACATGATAAATTTGCTAGCAGGAGTAGAAAATGTATCTTTGTTGGGTATCCACTCGATAAAAAGGGATGGAAACTGTATGATTTGGAGACTGGTGAATTTTTTGTGTCCCGCGATGTCACTTTTTATGAAAAAGAATTTCCTGGGTGTGGCTCTGCTAGTGAGATGTCTTCTGCAACACGACATACATCTCTTGAGGTGCCGGGAGACGATATAGAGGTTTTTGGGATGGTGCCGGCTACGGTTGCTGAGGCCGGAGTGGTTGCTGGCGGCTCGGCACCGAGTGACGAGGATGCACAAGTAGCTGCATAAGTATTGACAGGAGAGTCCGCTGGGGGTAATGCAGATACTACTGATGATACAGGGGATACAGTGTTGCCAGAGGTGCCCGACGAGGTAGTATTGGGAAGAGGAATGAGAAAAAAATCACAGCCAGTGCGATTACAGAATTTTGTGACGAATGATGTTCGAAGTAAAAGTCTCCCTCTTCACCACAGTTCATCTGTTCCCGTCACTTCCTCAGGTACTTCGTATCCTCTAACACAATTTCTAAGTTATGACATATTTACTGCTGGACACAGAAATTTTCTTGCAGCTATCACTGCAGGTGTTGAGCCTACTTCATATCGTCAGGCCTCGCGAGAGTCAGGCTGGCGCGCGGCTATGCAAACTGAAATACAGGCTCTGGAAGATAATGGGACATAGAGTCTTGTCGATTTGCCTCCTGGAAAGAAAGCATTGGGAAGTAGATGGGTGTATAAAATAAATTACAACTCCGACGGCAGTGTTGAGCGCTTAAAGGCACGACTGCTTGTATTCGGTAATCATCCGGTTGAGGGGATCGACTATTCAGAGACATTTGCCCCGGTAGCTAAGATGCCTACAGTTAGGGCGTTCTTGGCTGTTGCAGCTGTGAGAGGCTGGACTTTGCACCAGATGGATGTGCACAATGCTTTTCTTCATGGAGATCTGACAGAAGAAGTGTATATGAAGTTGCCGCCAGATTTTTCGCATAATGAACACAACAAAGTGTGTCGCCTGCGTAAGTCTCTATATGGATTGAAACATGCACCACGTTGTTGGTTTGCTAAGCTTGCTGCTTCTCTGATATCCTATGGATTTATTCAATCTCATTCCGATTATTCCCTTTTCTCCCTTTTTAAAGGGAAGGTAGAGTTGCATGTTTTGATCTATGTGGATGATATGATTGTGTCTGGTAATGACTCAGGTGCTTTAGATGCTTTCAAAAAGTACCTTAGTTCTTGCTTTCACATGAAGGACCTTGGTGTGTTGAAATACTTTCTTGGCATAGAGGTGGCTCGGAGTGCAGAAGAAATTTTCTTGTGTCAAAGGAAGTATGCTTTGGACATCATTTCAGAATACGGCTTGATGGGGTCTCGACCTGCTGGCTTTCCTATGGAGCCCAATCACAAGCTGGCAGAGTCGACTAGTCCAAAGATGGCGGATGCAGAGTCTTATCGGAGGCTGGTTGGGAGGTTGATTTATCTACATTTACTCGCCCTGACTTAGCCTATGATGTGCATATCTTGTCTCAATTCTTACAGGAGCCTTGACAAGATCACTGGCATGCTGCTTTGAGAGTTGTCAGATATCTCAAACATGCACCGGGACAGGATATTCTTTTGAAAGCTGATTGTGATCTCCGTCTTTCTGGTTGGTGTGATTCCGACTGGGCCAGTTGTCCCTTGACTCGCCGCTCTGTTACAGGCTGGTTGGTGTTTCTGGGGGGATCTCCTATTTCTTGGAAGACCAAGAAGCAACCAACTGTTTTCCGATCTTCCGCTGAAGCTGAATACCGATCTCTTGCTGCGCTTATTTGTGAGTTGAAATGGTTGAAGGAGCTATTGGTGTGTTTGGACGTTCGCCAGGAGTCTGCTATGTCGGTGTATTGTGACAGTCAGTCAGCCCTGCACCTGGCTCAGAATCCGGTATTTCATGAGCGCAGTAAGCATATTGAGGTGGATTTGCATTTTGTTCGCGAAGCTATTAGAGATGGCACGTAATAGCCTCGCATGTTCCTACTTCTTCTCAACTGGCTGACATCTTTACCAAGTCCCTTGGAAAGCATGTGTTTGATTATTTCCTTCCCAAGTTGGACATTTGTGACTTGCATGCTCCAACTTGAGGGGAGGTGTTAGATTATATTTGATGTAAATATTGCCCATAAGCCCAATCGTGTAGACACTATATATATTGTAAACAGCCCCCATCAATGAGAACAAGGCATTATTATTTCCTACAAATATTGATAAAACTATGACCAGATACACTTTGACGATCAAAGTGTACATCATTTCAACATACTGCATGATCATTCCACTGCTCGTCTCTAGTCTTTATTCTGCATTTTACTTTTATTTATAGAATACACTGGCAACTAGGAAAGCTAAAACCCTTGAAAATTCAAATCCCTAGTCAACCGAACGCGAACCTAATTCGGTCTGGACAAGCAGAATAGTTATGTTTGAAAAGTCCCAAACTCGGACCGAATTCGGCCAACAAGGCCATAAACATTATGTTTATTTTTGACAAAATTCAGACCGAATTCGGCATTGTACATTTGCCTTCACTCTACAATAGCCAACAGACCAACTGCATCATGTCTCAGTTTTTTAGATTCCAGCAAGTTGTCCCAAGACGAGATACCGGAGGGACGGGAAAAAAAAATACATGTATAACATCTGATATGGCGTACGCAGAGTATGCAGATAGATACAAAGGAACACCTCGCGGTCCCCGCTCAGTGCTTCATCTTCAGATGACCATGGTGTCCAAGATGAACAACTTCTCAAAAACAACAATAGCATCAACATCAATATTGACTACTATATCTAGATTAAAGTACGATAGTATTCAAGTCGACTGGAATGGGATGGAATGATAGAACCTCTCCACATCTTATATACATATATTAGCTGAACATGTTCTTTTCCAGCTGATATTGGGATTATACATTTACCTTGGCTATTAACAGCCCAACTGCACACAGTCTCAAAGTTCGCCAACTGCATCATGTCTCAAAGTTTTGAGGTCAGCAAGTTTTTCTGAGATCAACAGATCGAGTTCCTTCGGTTGGTTTCCAAATGATATGCTCAAGCTTGCTGCATAGGTTCTTATAAAACTGCACGTTCAGAAGACTGACAACATTAGTAGATTCGTTACGAACAGGAGATAAACATAAAGATCTCGATTCTTCCAAAGGAAAAGAAAGAAAAAGAGCAAGATTATGTTCAAGGGATTCTGGACTGGCACACCAGCAGCCAGCTTCCCAGAAGAAAATATTAACAATCCTACAGAGCGAAAACTGCAAACTGACCCTGTGATACTCCAGAGTGTCACCAGCAGCTTTCCGGACATCAACCATGAAAAGTGATGGTGCAACTTCGAAAACCTAACAGCAATCACATCCTTTAAAATGTGGAAAATGGAAACAGAGGATTTTAGGAAGAAAATGTGTTAGGATCATTAGGAAACAGTGAGCGATTAAGCTACCTCTAGCACAATAGCAAACGGGCACATCTTATTTGGGGAAACTCCTTCAAGTCTCATCTGCGGAAAACAAAACAAAAATGGTGAAGAACAAGATGAGCATTCCTAAAGCAAGGATAAAATATATGATATAATTAATATACAACACAACACTCATTCAGCACAAAAACTAACCAAATATCATATTAGGTTTCAAAAGACGTGAAAATAACGCCACATTAGATGCTTTATTCTTACTAGGTTTCAAGTATTCAAAATCGATGTCATTTCAAAAGCAAGGTTCGTAGTATCACTATCGGAATCGGTATTGGAATCGGACACTTCCTATGTGTATTGGGTTCGGTGGTATCGGCGGTTTCGTATCGGAGTATCGGAGTTTTTGGTATCGGAAAGCAAATAATTATTAATAAATAATTAAAATTTTAGAAAATAAATATTTCATACATTTAGGCATAATTTTAAGTATTGTCTTTGTTGTTTCTTAGTTGTTTTGAAATTTAATGAAATAGTAGTCACCCTTGCCAATTGGTTTACTTGCGATATATTTTCTTCATTTACATGCTTTTACAACCTTACTATGCTTTTACACCCTTGCCGATTTGTCTTTTTCGTTCAATTTTTTTACCGAATTGACTTGAAAAGAGACCCCTCAATGTTAGTATCGGTCATTATCGGTATCGATAGGTATCAGATCGGGACATGCCAAACCGTACCGGTACCGGCCGATACTACAAACTATGGTCAAAAGCCGACATATATGTGCAAATAAATAGCCAATAAAGAAGAAAAATAACACACACACAAATCTAAATAATATAAGTATGAAAAACTGTGAAGAAAAATCACAAAAAAATCACATTAGATAACTCTATTCTAGTCACATTAGATACTCTTATCTGGTATCGATGTGCTTCCTCTGACTTAACATTAAAAATAGAAAAGGAACCACAATTATGAAACATTCCCCAACACAAATATAGAGAAAAGATATAAACACTAAAAATAAGTAAAAATCAATGGATTTTGAGAACAATACATTTTCTAAAAGCTATTGTTTACACCAAGTACTAATGAAAAATATTACCAAAGCAATTTACAAAGGCTCTCAACCATGATAAAGTAAACACAAATACACCCTTATATGTCATGTTTAGACATCTACTGACTGTTATAGGACAATGTTGCCGGCCGTTGCAAAGTGTTCCCACAGACCAACATTCTACCCAATCTTTGAGGAGGGCAAAGGTTCAGATCGGAGATAAGATAACTTTTCAGCCAAAGGAGCGGGTGTGGACGAATCCACTAAAGCGGAAAGGCCTGGATATGCATTTCCAATCCCGTGTATCAAATTCTTAGTGGCTTGAACTAGCACTTGCTGCTAATCAATCAGCAGAAAATTAGGCGAGATGTTACCAGAACTCGATTTCATTAAATGTCACATTTTGAAAGCACAGTTTCTGTAGGGAAATGACTACTTCGGAAAATGCCGGATTTTGATACTTTTTTTCCTGGAAGTACCGGTTTCAACGAATATGTTAAAAACAATTCTACTTTACTCGAAAATCCCGCATTCAACCCAACCATAATTTAGGGATTATGTAAAGAAGAATCTTTCAACACTTGTTCATCTCCACAAGATCAAAAAGGACATCAAAATGCCAGGATGGAAAACAATCATGACCTTAAGCCAACAACAGTGAGTGTTTGACCCCCGGAGTCTGCATACTCCCTTAACAATATCTCCCTTAACTACAAACTAATTAAACACCTTTCCATCCTTTTATCAAACGCGTTAAACACATTTTCTTCCTTTTGTCTTTTCTTCTGTTGTATTTACAACACTGGATATTGGACGAGGAGGCTTCACAAAAAATTACGATTGGGATGATCAGCCTACTGGAGTAGGAAAAATCAAGATTTTTTTTTATCATTATCACCATCTTCTAAACAATTGGCTCAAATATCTAATGTTAATCCAAATTTGAGACTGCTCCAGTCTAAGATTGACCTAACGTTATAACTGGGCATCAACATCACACCAAATTGTTTCAGTTGGTATCAGATTATTGGCCAGGAAACTATTGGCAGGAAATTAAGAGACTTACATTGAAAAACAAGACCAGGTGACATGTAAAGAAACCTACCGAATTGTTCACGCATTTAAGATACGTATCAAAGAACGACAGTCTAATAATATCCCTAGATTAAAAAGCTTATAAGACTTATGAGATAATTGTGTTCATCTTGGAAGCATGTGTGGAGTGTCTCAAAAGAATACAAGTATAACCATTACTTCTACTGCTAGTGAGTTTATGAATCGTCTTTCTTAGGAGCTATGTTTTGGGCCATTGGACCTTTAAATCATGTCATATATATCGTGTAAATGAGTGAGATCAATAACTCCTATTCTCATCCTGCCTCTCGTATCTTCTCTTAAACTTAACCCTAATTTCAAGTTATGAGACCCACCCAGTTCAAGAGTCATCTGGTATGCCATTTTAAGCAGACTAAAAGATTGTAAATTGTACCGCAGTGTGATTCAGCTCCTTACTGTCATCACGACGCTAGTGTTTTAGTGTAGCGGAAGGGAATGTTAATAATCAGACGTACATGCTGATGTACACCTTCCAACATTCAGAGTGGCAAAAGCTGCCTAGAATACAATAGGATAATGTTGTCGACGATATTACCTTGTAGTTTCTGGAATGAACCTTGAGGCCTACGGTATCAGCTACTTCTTGAATAGCTGCAACTATTTTCTTTGCAGGGTTGCGTGAGACAAAACGAGTTTGGCTTTTCACATAATCCTGTGGAGATAAAAGAATTTTTTTTCCATAATGTTCCTTTTTCTTGTTCAAAGAAAGGAAAGTGATAAATATTCTAAGTGTAGCCAAACTAAAGATTAAGTGGACTATATAAATACGCTAAGTTCATTGAGACACCATATAGAAAACAAAATTCATAGGTATTTCAATTTAAATAATATGGGTTAGATGAACTGAAAAACTTCAGTGATAGAGTGCATAACCTGCTGATTGCCTGTCACAACAACATAGTTGATTACAGAATTAAAACACTAGTATTTGTCAGATTTAGTGCTTATATGTAAACATCTTAGTCCCATCTAGTAAGTGCTTAGTTAAAGTCCCAAGGCTTCATTCAAGGTTTTGTTGATAATAAAACATTAATTGAATATTAATATGTTCACTAGACAGATACTATATGGACAACCATTTTCCCATGTCCATACATTGTAGCCTATACGTGACTTGTACATTAGATCAATAGGTTCAACAACAACAACAAAAACAAATCATTTATTCCAAACTTTTGGTTCGTCTGTTTGAATCTTCTTCCATTTGGATCGGTTAAGGGCCATGTGCTCTGTAACGCTAACAAAATCCATGTCATTTTTAACATTTAAACCATCTTCGTTTAGACCTACCTCTAGTCTTAGCGACTACTAAATTATCGATCCTCCTTATGGGAGGATCTATTGGTATATGTTGTACAATCACTTAAGTCGATTTTCTCTCATCTTGTCCTCAATTGACGTCACCTCTAACTTTTCACGTATACACTTATTCTACTTATATCCTTTAATGTATTATCACTCATCCATCTTAGCATTCTCATTTCGGCTACACTAACTTTTTGGACATGTTTCTTAATAGCCTAACACTCTGATTCATAAAGCATGGTTGGCCTCAAGTAATGCTTATCAATATATTAATGCACTTCACATTGCAGGGATGCCTGGGACTTGATATTAAATAGGTATTGCTCACAATTTGTTTAATGTTTAGAGAATACTTGAAGCAATAGCTAAAGAGCCCCATCCACCTAGAGTGTATCTTGTTGATAAAAAACAAGATGGTAGGCGTACACGGACGATGATAATTGAGATGAAGCTTAAAGTCAATAATGATGACCTAAACACAACATAAGCACGCTAATACTCAATTCAAGATTCGTAAAATATCAATGTAAAGCATTGTGTCGAGTAAAATAAGTGATGTAACACTCGAAGAAGCAAATGAAAGTATGGTTATAACTTTTAGAAGTCCTTAGAATGTGGTGACACAAATTGTGCTAAAAAGGAGTTTAACTAGATAGTTAGAATCTACATTCATCCAAGAAAGTAACTGTACATAAGCTAAATCTCAACATCATCACGAGCAAATAGTCAATAATAGAGTTTGCATATATACCTTACATATTGTTTCATAAACTCAAATTCTAGACATGTATGCATTTGACCTAGTCTAACATGATACCTATGGATTGTTTCAGTCATAGCTTTAACTAGGGGGAATAAATTGTGAAACTACTTCATTTTTTAGACTAAACTTATGTTATTGTCATGTCCCGATTCCGCCGAATCGTTCGTCCTCGCATCGATTTCTGCCGAATCATTCGTTCTCACTAGGATGTGATGTCGTACAGGTCTAATTTGCACTTGTACAAGACAAGAAGGTGCATTTAATAATTCTTTTGAACAACATGTTAAAAATCTACAATCGCAAAGATTGAAGACACAATATATGAATAAAATAGCTTTTCATTAATAACTTGCAACGAAGTGCAATGTTGTATTTACATTAGATATGTCATTGCGTCTACATCCATTGAAATAACAAAACGTTCGACAAGCTGCCATGAAAAAATACTTGTCGTTCCATACATTTACATCCTTCTATACATTGAAACCAACAAGCCTTCGAGAAGAATCGGCTTCAAAATAGGAAGAGCATCAAATCGTCTCTCCAAACTTAGCTTCATCCTAGTACCTTGCGCCCTCAAACGTCTCGTCACCTGTGGAGTTAGGGATTACAACACTTGGGAATGCACTAGTGAGCATGACGAACCCACTTGCCTAAACCGACACTGCTTATTAAGGAAAATATGCATTCAAAGTTATCTTACTATTCAGAACTAGACAAATTACAGTTCATATCGATGGCATATTTGAAAGCAGTAAAACATATATGCTCAATCACTTTTCAGCGATTTGTCACCACCGTTGACGTGCTCGTCCCTGCATAAAAATTGATATAATACTTATCACCTGCAGAAGACAATAAGCGAGCATGCTATCTATCTTATATGTGGTCATGAAGGACTATTACATGGCATTGTGACAGGCCCTATCAGCATGGGTTACAAGCCTAACTAGAGGTCTCGCAATATCTCGTGCTGAGCGCGGTCTTATTATTTTCCTCTAGGTCGATTCGGTTCCGGTGTCCCGGATACCATTTCGAGAAAAGCTAAACTTTGTCACAAGCTGTCCATGATCATGCGAATGCGTGAACAGTTTATCTTTTGAAACATAAGCATGACATGAAACAAAATTAAGCAGTATTATCTATATACTCACACAACAGTTCATTTTTCTTAAAGTCGTATGTTCTGATTTGGCTACCCGTAGGCACCGTGCCACAACTGACATTTCAGTATTCCGTTTCCTTCCAAGTTTTGCGGTTTTGAACCGCAACTGCTCGCTTAGCGTGCGAAGCTTATCGTTTTAGTTTAAAGCATAATTACACTAGATAGCTACAATTATCCCATGTTATATTTTTAGTTGTACAACATGCATCCAACCGGGCATCATCAATTTGAACGTTTTGAGACAAGAATTTGTTGACATGGAGTAGAAAAGAAGGGTCTGAACCACCCACCAAGTAGAGAATGTGCCGAGAGTAGGAGACCGCTTCGCAACGAATCAAACGTCAGTTGCACAAGCTCCTGCAATGGCACCAACATCGTATTAGAATCATTCTTCAATCATTCCTCTCGAAATTCTCAAGAATAAATACAGAAATCGACAGAAAAATATATTCATCAAAACCAAGCAGCAAAAACATTCAAAAGATCATACAGCGAACCGGTCCCGTTGAAGGAACTCTTATATAGAGCTCACTCGTCGAGATGTAGTCCGCTGCATCTAGGACTTATTCCAACAAAAGCCGATCAATTAATTGAAAAAGTTTTCATAGCATTCGTCCAAATCGAATTTTGATGCTGAAAAGGATTTTCATATACTAAGCTCTCGACTGAGTCAGACTAGCCACGAGCCCATTACATAGTGTCCCCCGCCCGACGGGAATGGGACACTACATAATATAACACTAAGAAAAAATTTCATCCCGAATCTTAAGAACAAGGATCCGACCTCTGATTGGACAAACAACGAAGGATACTTCTCCTTCATCTGTCTCCACTTCTCATATCGATTCCTCAACTGAATAGTTCCGCCATAGTACGCGAACCAAGGACATCGACCGATTATGCTGAACCGTCTCCTTACGGTCCAAGATTTGAATAGGTTCCTCTAAGTATGACAAGTCTGTACACAGCTCCAACTGGTTGAAACTAACCATGTGACTTCGATAATGCACATACTTCCAAAGTTGATAAACGTGGCAGACATCGTGCACTTCAATCAAGGAAGGGTGTAAGCTCCCTGAATTTTTGAATTTTTTTTATGTGAATAATTAATATTAATTTATATTTTAAGACAAATTAGACTTTTACATATTTTTTTATTTATTGTAAATCCAAATGACAAAATCTCTAGTCCTATTGAGCTACCGGTTGACTTAGCTAGTCCAAACTCAATCCAAATATCCCCATACTTCCACATGGTTCATACCAAACATTATATACTATTGTCCTCTCTACAAAACACCAAACATAATGATATGACATCCAAAACTTAACACTTAACCACTATAGGTTGGACTCAAGTGTAGTCAAGTACAGTAAATGGGCATCCAATCCTCCCCATTTATTCATCTTCCATAACCCCCAAGCACCCTTAACAATTCCCTTTCCATAACCCCCAAGCACCCTTAACCATTCCCTTTCCATAACCTACAAAAACAGCCCCTCCATCTGAGGTGTCCAGGCTGAAACTGAATCCGGTGCACTGCTGTTCGCGCACCCTTAGGAGACCCCATGGCAGCAACTAATCCCTTGGTAACGTTCCTAACACTCTTCTACAACATCCCACTATGTCCAAAATTCATCTCGTAAAGTTTTATATATATATTTGCTTGCAATTTCATTATTTTTGTCACCGTAATCATTGATTCTCAAAATAGAACTTGTATAGATTTATGTCCAATTTGTCCTACTGAAATTCGATGGTTAAGAATCTTAAATTCTATGGTAATATATTCTGAATATTATTTATAAGTTTATTAATTTTAGAATATAAAGTGTTATCAAGATTTCACCTAGTCCGAATCAACCGAAATTGGACAACCTAGTGAGATTACTTGAATGTGCTAACTGGCTAGCTTAATTTTAGTATATAAAATAAATATGATATGTTTGAATTATTTTCAAATATTATTTCAGAATTAAAATATTAATTTTTCTATTATAATTGGTTCCAAATAAATAGGTATGTTGGCCATATTGTGTCATTAATTAGACATACTAACTAGATAATTATTTCTTGTATATATTATCATCAAATAACGTTTATAAATAGTTTTAATTTATATTTTAGAATATAAATTAGTATATTTTATATATTAAATGATTTATTTTTACATAAGTTGGCAACTTTGCATGCACAAACTAGTTGTCAAGTTGCTAAAACACTAGTCGATATGCAACGAAACATTGTATATGCAACGACAAATATTTTAGTATTTTTTAACTAAATAAATATAAATTCCAGAAATTAATTCATATTAATTTCAGTTTTATTTGTTGTCGACATGCGTGTTTGAGAGGCTACATGCATGTTCGAAGTATCGTTTAGCATCGTCGTGAATTTGGGACATCGTGTCGTATCTACGTATGTTTAGGATTACACGTATTGGAATCATATAAATGTCTAAATGTATGTGTGATAACATGATGTTCGAGACCCACATGACGTAATAGAAAGTAGCATGGTACATGGTTATTAGCACGTTGTCGAAGGCCACACAACTGTTGGATCGTTGGCATGAAAGTCACCATACTAGTTGACGTTGTGCAAATGATCACATTCTTTTTATATTAATTGGATTAGATTGTGTGCATTGATTAGAATATGTTATAATAGGACAACTCGGATCCGATGTACCTCCAACTGAAGACATCAGTCAGGCGACACCACAACAGGCAGCAGGCAACAGACAAGTGTACCTTGCCATCATGTATCTCAGTTCTTGCTCTATTTATTAGTATTTAGTTACTATAGCTATTTGATAGGATTGGTGTGTGTGTCTACCCAAGCGCCGTAAGACGATACTTAGTGTCCGAATAAGGTTCGGGTGCCGATATCCGTCCGCGGAGTCGGGTATCGTCAGTTAGAGAGTTGTTACCACGAACCCATGATACATGCTTGTATCCTGAGCACGACAGACCGTAGGACACTTGACACTATTACATGTAACAGAATCATTCTTGAGGTATTTATGGTGATTCTGTGTAGGCTTATAGGATACATGATATGAGATAGGTATATAACATATATATTATTATGACTCCTTGCATTAGTTGGAGGTCATAATCTTGCGTGTTATGGACATGAGACATCGTGGACATGAGACGTGAGGTTACATTGGGAGGGGAGAGCCTTTATCGTGCTCTGGACATATTCTATATATTACCTATCTACATGAGTACTGGACTTTGGGTTCTCTATACGGAATCTAAAGTGCATATATCTACATATACTATCCTTTATTGGGTTCTCCCACACGGAGCCTAGAGGGTACTGTCTAGCATACGGATGAGTCCGTGAGTACCAGCCCGGGGTACGATACCATACTCTCATTTGCATATCACTTAGATGGTTACAGTAGTTTATCATTGAGTATGTGGCATTATACTGTTTTACTTTTGGCATGTTTTTTGTACCTTGTTATGTCCCCCTAGGGACCTGGTCTTCTGCCAGTTTTGCAGCTTAAACGGTTGTGGAGCCTGTCTAAAGATGCTGAGGCTAATCGCTTTGATATGCGGACATTGGTATAAGATACTTATTTCATTTCAGAAAATTTACTGTAGAGTAACAGATTTGGACGAAATTGCGTGCAGGATAACAAGTTTGGGGAAATTACAAAAACGAAAACAATCCGACAAAACGTCTGGCGGAAATTGGGCATGCTCAATTTCCGCCAGACAGTATGTCGGAAATTGAGCGCCTAGGGGGGGAGCTATGCCTACTTTGTTTGCATACGGGAGGGGGGAGCTTTTGTTTGGGTGAAAAAAATAAATAAAAAATAAACACAATCCGAACCGAGCCTGCGTTGTGCGCCACGCGTCTAGGCGCTGGATTTCCGCCAGACGCTCTGTCGAATTGGTTTCCTGTTTGTAATTTACCCAAACATGTTATCCTGCACGCAATTTCGTCAAAATATGTTACTCTACAGTAAATTTTCTGATTTCATTTCTACCGAGGTATGTTATTTAATCATATTAGTTACTCCTCTGCTGCCATAGCCTAGTTTTTTATAGACTCATATTTCTTTCTCGAGTCTATTCGAGTTCCTGTGTTATTGGACGGCCGACTTTAACACATGTGACTCTTTCTTGTGTTTTATTTCATTGTGGATTGAGACATAGATATAGTTTTATTATGTAGATTTTGTCCATTATAACACAGCTTATGCGTATTCGAGTCGGACCAGAGTCTGGTCGAATGCGCAGCTGGCATGTTACGTATTCCTAGTCCTACGTATTTTGGGACTGGGGCGTTACAAGGGGGTAGTGCAATCCGATAAGCTACAACTGTCACTCTCTCGAGGATCTCGAAAGGACCTACGAATCTTGGACTCACTTTGCCTTTGACTCCGAACCGCATTACACCCCGCATCTGTGTTACTTTCAAGAACACATGGTCCCCGACCAAGAATTCTAGTGGTCATCGTATCTGCATAGCTCTTCTATAGACTGTGCAATACAAAGTCCGTCTCGTATCATGCAGACCTTCTCGACGGCCTACTCCACCAGTTCCGGTCCGAGTACCCGTCGTTCACCGACTTCATCTCAGCATATTAGTGATCGACACTTCCTCATGTATAGCACTTTATATGATGTCATCTAAATGTTCGACTGATAACTATTGTTATACGCAAATTCCGCTAACGGCAAGTGTGTCCCAACTAGTCTTCAGATCTATCGCACAAAAATGCAACATATCGTCTAATATCTGATTCACCCTTTATGTCTGACCATCAGTCTGGGAATGGTATGCGACACTAAATTTTAGCTTGGTTTCCAATGCACCTCGCAGGCTCGTCCAGAAACACGATAAGAATCGTCTGTCTCTGTCCGAAACTATCGTAGTCGGTACTCCATGTAGTCGGACAATCTCATCAATAGAAATTTGTGCTAACTGATCGACGCTCCAAGTGACTTTAATCACAATAAAATGAGCGGACTTGGTTAATCTATCAACAATGACCCAAATCGCATCATTCTCCCACAGTGTCTTCTAAAAACCCACGATGAAATCCATGACGATATTATCCCAATTCCACTCTAGAATAGCGAGGTCCTGCAACTCCCGCCTGGCTTTTGGTGTTGTCTTAACTTGCTGATAGGACATACACTGTAACACAAAAGTAGCCACATCTTTCTTCATGTTGTGCCACCAAAAGGTCGTGCATAAGTCTTTATACATCTTGGTGCTCCCATGATGTAAAGAGTACTTTGCATAGTGCACTTTCGTGAAAATTTCTTTTCTAAGTTTGACATTGTCAGGAACACACAGTCTCCCATTCACAGTGTTCTAAAAATCGGCATGGGCGTCCGCCTAGGCACTAGGCGCCCGCCACCGCACCAAAAACCCCCTAGGCGGTGGGCTAGGCGGGCCCTAGGCGCCCCTAGGCGGCATATTTTATGAATTTTTCTATTTTTTTGATTATTTTTTATTTTATTTATTCTTAGTTGTATTTTGGATATTTGTTTGGGTTTTAAGATAGTATTTGGATTTTAGAACATTGAAATTTCAAATTCCAAATTTCAAATTTCAAATTTTTAAAAAAATTCAAAAAAAAACAATTCTGGATGGCTAGGCGGGCTAGGCGCTAGGCGGACCTCCGCCACACCGAGTCCGCCTAGCGATTTTTAGAACACTGCCCATTCACTCGTACCGTACCATCTTCGTCTTCCCTAAAGTCGGTCATCCTTCCTGTCGAAATTGGATCACGCATCTTCCTCAGGAACGGGTCATCCTTCTATGTGGACTTTATCTTGTCACGCAAGCTAGGCTCAAGGTGCAATTAAGCTAGTTGCACTCCTCGATATCGAACTCGGAGTTCGATACCCATTTCTTCTAAGTCTTGTCGTAACCTGCTTTTTATGGCTAGTGATCCAATGAAGTTTCTGCTCAGAACATCTGCTACAATATTTTTCTTACCTGGCGTATATGCAATTGTCATATCGTAGTTTTTGGTAAGTTCGAGCCAACGTCGTTGTCGCAATTTCAGTTCCCTTTGGGTAAAAAAAATATTTTAGGATTTTGTGATCCGTATAGATTCTGCAAGACACACCACTGAGGTAGTGTCGCCAAAGTTTCAACGCGAACAGAATTGCCGCCAATTCTAAGTCATATCTAGGGTAGTTCTTCTCGTGGTACTTCAATTGTCTCGAAGCATAAGATATTACCTTATTTCTCTGTATGAGTACACACCCTAAGCCAGTTTCTGATCCGTTGCTGAAGATTTAAAACCCTTTTCGTCCGTCCGAAAGTGGAAGGATTGGAGCTGAGACGAGCCTTTGCTTTAACTCCTAGAAGCTAATTTCACAGTCATCGTTCCATTTGAATACGACTTTTTTCTGCGAGTCGAGTCAGAGGCAACGTCAACTTGGAAAAGTCTCTCACGAATCTTCAATAGTAGCCCACCAAGCCTAGGAAACTCCGAATTTTACTGGCCGAGGTAGGTTGTTTCCAATCTATCAATGTTTCAATTTTCTTCGGATCGACAACAAAACCTTCAGCGAAGATAACGTACCCAAAAAACGACACGCTACTCATCCAAAATTTGCATTTACTTAACTTTGCATATAACTGGTGTTCGCGCAGAGTCTGCAACACCGTCTTTAAGTGTTCTGTGTGCTCTTCATCAATGTTCTTTGAATAAATTAGGATATCGTCGATGAACACGACCACGAACTTGTCTGTGAAAGGTCGAAAGACTCGGTTTATCATATCCATGAAAGCAACTAGGACATTCATCAAACCGAACGACATAACCAAAAATTTGTAGTGACCGTATCGAGTGCGGAAGGTTGACTTCGACACGTCGTCTGGCTTGATCTTGAACTGATGGTAGTCTGAACGAAGATCTATTTTTGAAAATACTGCAGCTCCCTGAAGTTGATCGAACAAGTCATCGATTCTTACCAATGGGTACTTGTTCGGCAATGTGGCTTTGTTTAGTTCTCTGTAGTCGATGCATAGTCGCATCGATGCATAGTCGCATCGATGCATCGTTCTTTTTCGCGAACAATATTGGAGCTCCCCGCGAAGATACACTAGGACGAATATATCCGCGGTCTAGCAACTCTTGTAGTTGTACTTTTAGTTCCTTTAGTTCCGCTGGTGTCATCCGGTAAGGTGCCATCCGGTAAGGTGCCTTTTATATCGAACGAGAATCCGGAAATGTGTCGATGGTGAATTCTATTTCTCGATCCGGCAGCATTCCGGACATTACGTCTAGAAACACATCGGAGAAATCTGCCAAACTTCAGTCTACACTGTGTCTGCAATATCCTTCCTTGTGTCTCTAACAGATACCAAGTACCCTTCGCAGCCTGATCGCAACGCGCGCCTTGCCATTACTGCAGATACCACCATAGCTGTCTTCGACGATGTGCTGCACGAATATGAGAACTTTGTTTCGCCAGGTAGACGAAACACAACTCTCTTCTCTACACATTCGATAACCGCATGGCATGCACCCAACCAATCCATATCCAAGATTATATCATACTGTTTGATGTCCAGGACGATGACCTCCAAGGATAGCTTCCTCCCTCCGATGCAGATATAATCATCCCTACAAATTAAACTAGCAGACATATCTACTCCAGATGGAGTGCTAATCTAACGTTTGCGTAGCTAATTTACTCTCTTCAGCAAATTCAACAGATATAGAACTATGTGTTGCACCCGAATTAAATAGTACTCTAGCAGGTATATCTTTATATAAAAATATACCTATTACAACAGTGTCGAATGTAAACGCTTCATCTCGAGTCAATGCAAAGACTCTCTACCATGTGCTCCATGTCACTGATTCTGCGGGTTCACCGGTACCGTATTCGCGCCTCGTACCGACGGTACTCTATTCTGATTCAGAATAATCCTCGGAGGGTTTTAGTTCGCCCTCCCCATCTGACATTCGAGAGCCTTGTTGCCTATCTGACCACACTTGAAGCATCCTACTACACAGTAATCGACTATCCAGTGCCCATTCTTGCCGCATCTATTGTACTGTACTCCGGGATGGGGACCTCGGTTCCCAAATGTGTTCTGTCGCTTCGACACTCCAGATCCTTCCGCGTCGTAACGCTTTTTAAAATTGTTGCGAACGACTGGCCCTGCCCTCTGCGAGTTGCGACCAAAGCTGCGACCAAAGAGTCACTATCATGCGCGACATCGTAGGATTCTCTGTAGGTCTGGCATCTCTGATTTATGGCATCGTTACGAAGTTCGTCCTTCGGGCCCTGCTGGAAACATTCACACCAGACGTGCTTGTTCAGCAGAAAGGCTCCGACAAACTTCTCAAGCCTCGCGAAAGCTGCGCCGTAGTCGTCGACTGACATGTTTCATTGCTTCAACGTCATAAACTCGTCCTCCCTTTGTCTACGAACTGCTCGGGGAATGTACTGCTCAGGAAGGCTTCCTTGAATATCTCCAACAAAATCTTGGTGTCGAGATCGGCCTCGTAGACCTCTTACTTCTTAGCTTCTCACCAATCGTAGGCCATCAATTGTAGCTGTAGTACCGCACACGCTGCTCTCTTGAACCCTTTGATGTTGAGGAGATTGAACAGGTCTTTGATCTTCGCCAGCCATCCCATGATCACGTCGGGCTCTGCTCGGTCGTTGAATTCTGGTAGGTTCATCTTTCTGAACTCATTCGCTTTGAACAAGGAAGAAGACTTCATCATCGAAGGTTGGACTTCTTCCTTCTTCAGCTAAGATCTCACAAGCTGCCGCCACGATCGTTGTAGTGTTGTTGGTCGCCATGGTACTCACTATCTGAGTAAGGGCATCCATCTACTTCTGTTGCGCACCGAATTGGACTTGAATCTGCGCCTGAAACTGTTGTTGTTGTACATCTGCATGTCTTTCTTGCACCTCCGTCAAGCACATCAATCTTTCTATCGTAGTTTCGCTAGGAGCTGCTCTCTCGAAACTACCTGTGCTATTTGCAATGGTGTTCACAGCAGTGAGACGAGTTCTCTTAATCATCCCTACAAAAGAAAGTAAACCCATTAGTAGTCTCAAAATATCTACGAGCTTACCTATATAAACTATTATTTCATGCAGCATATGTCAAAAAACATTCAATTGAGAAATCGCAAGAAAACTTCCAAAAGAAAACATTTTTGAAAATCCGAGGAAGTGAACCGTGCAGCGATACCATTATGTCACGCTCCAATTCTGCCGAATCATTCGTCCTTGCATCGATTTCCACCGCATTGATCGTCCTTACTAGGGCATGATGTCGTATAAGTCTAATTTGCACTTATACAAGACAAGAACGTGCATTTAATAATTAACATATTAAAATCCCATAATCGCAAAAAGTTTGAAGACGCAGTATAGAAAAAAATAGTTTTTCATTAATAACTTACAACAAAGTGCAAGATCGTATTTACATTAGATATGTCGTTCTACATTCATTGAAATAACAAAACATTCGAGAAGTTGCCATGAACTAACACTTGTCGTTTCATACATTTACACCATTTTAGATATCGAAATCAATAAGCCTTCGAGATGAATCGGTTTCAAAATACTTCAAAATAAGAAGAGCTTCAAATCGTCTCTCCAAACTTCACCTTCAGCCTAGTATCGCGCACCCTAAAACGTTCTTGTCACCTAAGTTGGTGATTAGTACACTTGGGAATGCACTGGTGAGCGGGACGAACCCGCTCGCCTAAACTAGTACTGCTTTTTAAGGAAAATATGCATTGAAAGTTATCTTGTTATTCAGAACTAGACGAATTAGAGTTCATCTCGATGGCATATTTGAAAGCAATAAAACATATATACGCAATAACTTTTCAGTGATTTCTTACCACGGCCGACGTGCTCGTCCCTGCATAAAAACAGAGATAATGCTTACCACCTGCAGAAGACAATAGGTGAGCATGTTATCTATCTTATATGCAGTCATTGGTGATATCGACAACATGAAGGACTATTATATGGCATTACGATGCGTCCTATCAGCCTGGGTTGCAAGGCCAACTGGACGCTCATAATGCCTCGTGTCGAGAACGATCTCATAATTTTCCTCTTAACTTGATTCGATTCCAGTATCCCGGATATCGTTTCAAGGAGAAAGCTAAACCTTGTGCACAAGTTATCATGATCGTGCGAATGTGTGAACAATTTATCTTTTGATACATATGCATGAAACGAAACAGAATTAAGCAATATTATCTATATACTCACGCAACAGTCCATTTTTCTCAAAGTCGTATATTCTGATTTGGCTACCCGTAGACACCAAACACCCCCGAGGCACCATACCACAACTGATGTTTCATTATTCGTTTCCTTTCAACAGTTACGCGATTTCGTACCGCAACTGCTTGCTTCGCATGCGAAGCAAATCATTTTAAATTTAAAGCATAATTACACTAGATAGCTACATGTATCCCATGTTCTATTTTTAGTGGTACAGCATGGATCCAACTGAATATTGTCGATTTGAACTTTTTGAGGTAATAAGAATTTGTTGACGTGAAGGAGTAGAAAAGAAGGGTCTGAACCACCCCCCAAATAGAGAATGTGGCGAGAGTAGGAGACCGCTTTGTAACGAATCAAACGCCAGTTGCGGGAGCTCCTGCAATAGCACCAACATCGTATTAGAATCCTTCTTCAACTCGAAATTCTCAAGAATGAATGCAGAAATCGACGGAAAAACACATTCATCAAAACCAAACAACAAAAATATTCAAGAAAATCATACAGCAGACTGGTCTCGTTAAAGGAACTCTTATGTAGAGCTCACTCGTCGAGACGCAGTTCGCTGCATCTAGGACTTATTCCAACAGAACTCGATCCATTAATTGGAAAGAGTGTCATAGCATCGTCCAAATCGATTTTGATGCCGAATAGGCTTTTCATATACTAAGCTCCCGACTGAATCAGCTTACCACGAGCCCATTACATAGTGCGTCGCTCGGCGGAAACGGGACACTACAGCTGTCGCTGCACCAAAACTCTGTGGTGAGGGTTAAAGATTGTATATTTATATTCTAATAACCTCCAGGTCAAAGGCTCATTTTAGACAAAGAGTTGGATTCACAAAATGGTATTATATTTTATTTTAATTTGCTTGAAATTAATGTGTGACAGAAGAGTTAGGTTGTTCTGTTACCATGTTAAAGTCTTTAGCATTGCATCAAAATCCTAGAGTTGTAGTAAGGGGGTGAGGGTTATATATTTATATTCTAATACGCCCTCGCAGTTCGATGACTCATTTTTGGGTAGAGTACTGGATTCATGCAGTAGTATTGTTTTAAAATCGGCTTAAAATTAATATGTGCCATAAGATTTGGAACCTAGGCCGCTTAATACCATGTTAGAATCCTTGACATTGGACCAAAATTCTGAAGTGTGGCGAGAGTTGAGGGTCAATTTTATACTATTCAACAACTTCAAAACCTAGATTTCATGTAACCAATATTTCCAAGTTCTCAGCATAGATTCTGTCAATCCAAATTGTGATTAAAACATAGATTCCTAGGCGGGTCGTGATTCCCGACCGGACCCGGTTTTCTTTTCACTCTCACCAACTCTATATAAGAGTTCATAGCAAAGACAACTACAAAACCCTAAACAACCAGCTTCCTCGTGTCCGTCGCCGCAACAACCTGTGTCTGTGTTGTGTCCTACTGGTTTCCGACCTCCGATCTTCTTCAAACTACCACGAGTTTGCTCCCTACTCGTTTCTCTTGCGATTGAACCTGATTTTGTCAGTCCTCAATGACCTAGTAGTTCGTGAAATGACTGTTACCATCCGAGGCAGGACACATCCACCGTGTTTGTAGTAGCAATCGTACGAATCCTCAAAACGAGATCGTTAACCTTGTGGTTGTTTATCATGTCCCGATTTGCTTATTATAGGTCCAATGTACGAATTACAGAATACAAACTTGATAATTTAGACTTAAACTTCTAAATCAGAATTTCATTTGAATAATTATAAAAATTACAGTAACCAGTATACTTAGATCTAGATGACTTGGCCAATAAACAACTTAGCTAACATAATGAATAAGCAACTTAGATGGATCTAACTTAATAAGAAACCTGTCTAATTTGCTTTGATTATGTGATTTTGGTTGTTTGTGGGTTTCGATGGATATACGTGGATCATAGCTCGTAGATAGATCATGGATAGCATTGGTTCGTTCGTAGCCGAAGATGTCGATTTCCTTTCCGTCTGAAGGTTCATGCAAGTAAATACTACCATTTTGTTATTGTTATCGTATGTGTTACTAAAGTTTGCTCTTCTTTACCTTGTTAGTTTCTGATTCATGATACTTGACTTGTGCACGAGAGAGAGCTTGTATAGTATGTTTAGTTCATGCTCACGTATATTCATGATCATTTCCCTTGTTATTGTGTTTACATCGTTTGCTTGTTCATCGTGTTACTATCGTGATTATGAGCATATACTTGATAGAGAGTCGGGCAGGAGAATATGACTAGTACGCATATGGTCATGCGATTTGTTCAAACTCCTTAAAATTAATTGTAGAATATTAGTCGTGCACTACACGTATCGACTGACGGACATCCTATGGTCGGCCACATGCAGAAAACTCATATTCTGAAACACAATGTACACGTGAACTGCTCCTGATATTGATTCATGTATTAGTTATAGAGTTGTCACATATACTACGATATAGTTCCTGCTATTACAATCATATCTTGCCATATTGTTATTTAGTTCCTTTTTTCATGTTCGTATTAGTACATATATCATGATGTGTAACTTTACGGTTAGTATTGTACTTTGTTTCAATCTTGCCTAGATAACGTTGACAACTTATGTGACTCTTCTTGCCATATGGAGTTAGTTTTGTATATTTTAACATATTTGTTCCCGAGACTAGTGATGTTATTATATTGGAAGATGATTGATGATATACATTCGACTCTTTTAGGCCTATTGTTTGTACTCTCTTTCATTAGTTCTGCGGATGTTATAGTATGGTGTTATATGATATTATGGGTTTGATTATTAATGCACTTGAGGTATAGACGGAGGACCATTGTCGAAGCCATGACGTAGTTTGGGCTTACTCACGTACCCGTGCCTAAGTGTTTGGGAGCAGGACGTGATAGGAGTATAGAAGTATAAGAGATCATACGGTAAACAGCTTGACCGGTTGGAGTCCAAGTAAGATTTAGTACTTGGACACCAAGTTAGAGATCAACCAAATGTTGGGTTTGGTTAGATTTAGTATTATTTTCTAGGGTTATTTTAGTGTTTTGTTGTAATTCTCTAGGTTATAAATATCTGTAAATCCCTAATAAGGGATATGTCGGTTATTATACAAAATATTGCCTCCATTTACTTTTAGGGTTTCATCTTCTCTTCTCATCTCTCTATCTCTATGTCTACCATACCATGAATTCCCTACAGTATGGAAGTGAGCAAATATTACAACAACAGCCACCCCCCCACCCCCACCCCCACCCCACACACCCGGAAAAAACATATCGTCCCCTTGCACACTTCTAACCTCCAACATTTGTGTTTTGCTGCAAATATTGAAGAAAAAGTTTAATCATGTCTTCAGTACATGACAGATTTCTAGTTTATATTCATCATCACTATCGAGCATTCCTTACCAGGACAAGTTTGTCCTTGTAAAACTTGTCTTCTGAAAGACTATAATATCTTAATTGATCTCACTTTCTCAATTCTTGCAAATTAGTATTTCTTGACCATTCATTTGATTGAATTTCTCATCTGAACGCAAATCGGTTATTTGAATAGTTGATTAATGATCAAGAAGCTAAACTGATTGTGGCATGACTACCACTTATTTTCTTAAAGTTACTTTTTGTTTGCATTGTGCTTCTAGTTCAGTTCTGATTTTGCCCAAGTTGCTACAAAATTTCACTTCCGGAACCACTGGATTGCATTAGTACCAACCAAAAATAGAAGGTTTTAATAAATAGATCTAAGATCACAGACGAATATCATAGTATCAGGAAAGGGAAAAAAATAACAATCTGATACTGAATTTCATAATATTAGGACTAAAACGAACATTTGCATTAACCTCAGAAAATATGTAAACCTATAAGGACCTACATCAGCTGTACTGATGAACTGTAAATGACAATTATCCAGAAATATATTAACTAAAAGTTCCACATGTTTAACTTAGAGATAAGACTTAACTTTATCGAAATTCTGAGAGAAATATCACCTGTCGTCTGTCAAATAATGCAGAAAGGTTCAATCCTTGGGACAAGGTAATCATCTCAAACGCATTCATTATTAGAGGACCTTCAGCATTATCTTCAATCTTCTCAGATACATACTGCTCCTGTGAAAGGTTATTGCATGGTAAAGTTAGGTGGAGAGAATAGTAGTTCCATAAAACTGAAGACATGCAAGAAATTTAAATGGGCATGATTATTGATGTTGGGTAGTAGAATAGAAGGCATGATAAAGGTAAAATTAGACACAAATATCAGCAACTATACATGTATAACCAACCTCAATGTCGTCAAAGACAGCTTGAACATCGTCTAAATTAACCTCTTCCTCTTCACCATGTCTGACGGGAACATAATTTCTCCTAAACCATGCATCATTCTTTATTGCTTTAATGTGGATACGCTGTATCAAGATGCAAAACTTCCATGAGAGTGTAAGCTAGGAGATCTCACCAACTAAATCATGAGACCGTCCAGAAATTACATAATCATTTATCAACACTATATACAACTAATTATGCCTAGGTTTCTAACTAAATCCGATCATTGCATTTCAGTGAATAAGTTAAATTAATAAATATATGACTACTCAGTTATACTAGGAATGTCATTCCATTTTGCTGTCTTAATGGGCCATATAGATGAACCCAACTCCCTATAGAAAATTGAATATCTTACCTCTTCTTCTAGATTCTTTATATTCTAGGAAAACTTGGAAGGTGCTCCTTGGTGCGTGAGGTTAAGCTGCATAGCCGAAAGGTAGGTCTGCTTACTTGCCAACTAGATGTCTAACTTTTATGGTATCGCCCTCTTGTGGTCATAGCCACCTTGGCCAGGAATTTTTCACCAATATAGACGGCTGATGTAAGGTACAACCGGCCAATGAAAATTTGTCTATACTTTTTATGGAGCTTACCTATGCTCAATAGCAGACCACATCGTAATGAGAGAAGGTTTGGAAAAGTATCACTATAGTAAATAAGAAACTATGTCGTAGCCATGTCTATAGTCTCTATACATATGCAGGAATACATATAATTCAATATGGTTAATAAGAAACTCAACAAAAAAAAATAACTGTACATTTGAATGCAACGGGAAGCGGGTGTCTAGGGGAGATGGGTGATCTGGGTGGTGGAGCAGTAACAGGAGGTAGGCACGACAATTGAGTTGAGCCGCAGAGGAGCAGAGATTGGCATCTAGAGCTGGTTAGTGAAGGCAACGGGAAGCTGGTGTCTAGGGGAGCTGGTTGAGATCGTCAGAGTGGTAGGCGTCCGAGGAGTCGGATCTGGCAAGGAGTGATGGTAGGATTAAGTGGAGTAGGTCGCGTGGGAGTCACCTCGTTGAAGGTGATGAGAGCACAAGAGTCGGGTGTTGAGGTAAAGAGTGGATCAAGGGATGACAATTGATGGTCTTGACCTCTTCATTGTCGAAGGAGGCAGAAGAGGTCATTGAGGTAAGCTGATCGAAGTTGGGGGCGGCTCTACATGATCTAGTAGAGCCGTCGGGATAGTTGTATGAGCACCAGTAGAGGGCGGTGTATCAGGGTAGGGGAGGAGGCCACAATAGCTTGGAGATGGTTGTACATAAAGAAAGAACCAAGTAGGGGTATTCAGGACCTGAGGGAATTGGTGTGGCCACTAGAAGCTAATATCAGTGGTTTGGCGCAGAGGCGGCAAGATCAATTCAATAGCTTGAGAAGTAAGGCAGCAAGAGATGTCAAGCACCAGAGTCGAGTGCAGTTGGTGGCTGGAGTTGGGCAGCAGAATTTTCGTAGGACAACTTGAGAATGGAGAGGCAGGAAAGGGTGTAGATGGGATGACTTTGCTTTTCCTTTGTTTTTAACGGAGGGTGAATGAAGAGGATGGTTGGTGTGAAGTAGATACGAAGGAGGGAGAGGGAGTTCTGGCTGATGAGTTGGGCGAATAATAATGAATTCATTATGGTTTAAATGCTAGGGTTCTAGCGGTTATATGGAGAGTCAAAAAAAAAAAAAAAGATGGTGGTTGTGATGCAGAGAGGATGAAAAGGAATAGCGAACTGCTTGAGGAATTTAAAATATTTGGTGAAATGGTAGATGTGTGAGAATTAGGGTTTGATTAGGATGAAGGGCTACGATAGATTGGTTTGGTTCAGGGTGGAGAGCCAAGGTTCAGGATCACACCTGCTCAGATACCATGTTAGAGAGTACATTTTGGAATAATGTTGGGATTACTTCCATTAGGCTCAAATCCAACTACATATAGGTGGAGATACATCGGAGGCTAGCTACTCTAGCCTATATGAGACTAAAAGAAGTATAAACTAAATACCATATGGATATAAACCTATACAATGATATGACACTACGACACTTTTCTTAGCAGCCCTATGTTAATATGTGGGATTAGCTGATCATACTACATATTAGGTCAGAAGTATATAATTTACAAAGGTGACCTTCACATATCTATATATCACAAGATATATATACTAAAAGTCCTCATAGTTATCCCCTGTTTCAGATAACAATTTGATGATTTTAATATGGTGCAAATTCAGGCTGCCATGTGTATGATTTGATTAGCAGACATGCGTAAAACTATATTTTACAAGCACATGAATAGTGCACCATAACTATGACCATACATTGAACTAATCTATTGTGAAACTCGGCTCTGCTCCTTAAGAGCTCACTTGTGTCACGTAAGCTTATATCTAGAAAAGCTGAAGCCTAATTTTGACCTTAATCCTTATATAACCTTACCTCAACCTTTAACAAGTCATTCTCTTGCCTTAGCTCATTTACATCCCTAATCATGCACAGTCATGCCCTCAAACTACAAAATGTTTGTGTAACAAAATCGTTGAAAAACCTGGTATTAAAAATTAGGATAGGCCTTCGATGACCAACCTTTCCGATCACTCTGAGTATTATACTATGACATATAGAAAGAGAATAACAGTAATAACTACAATGCATGGACACAAAATAATCATATTATTCGCTGCAAAAAGTTACAACAACAAAACCTGATGATCCATCTGCAAAATTATACTATTTGCTTCCTAAAATCAATCAATTGAAAGGATTTCTTTTTACAATAAACAACAGACTATTTAGTGCATCAAAGAGAGAAGGAAATATTAGTCAATAGAATGAAGGTAAAGCAATGTCAAGAATAAGTTAAACCCATGAAAGCCATTTTACAATAGTTACGCAAGCATCACATTCAAGTGCATGTCAACAATAGACAACCAATCAGTGAGTTCCCACTATATAGCCCACTTACAATGACAATATAATAAGCTAAACCAACATTTCTCATACTTACACTTTTGGGGTTTGGATCAAGTATTCTGTGTATCAGTGATTTGACACTGGGCGAGAACCAAGACGGACAAGAAAAATCAGCTGCAGTGATCTGAAAATCAATGGGCTAAAAATTAGTTTAAGAACATATAATAACTTGAGAACTTGGAATTGGAAAAACACAAACACACACACACACACACACACACACACACACACAGAGACACACACATCAGCAGATGTTGAATGTTTGATGTTACTATGTGTATTCGCAAATCCAGAGGTACAGAAACCATATAATGTGGTGATTGAATCTTTGAGTAAATCTTATAAAAGCCAAATAACCTACGAATCCTTAATAGACCTAAAGCATACCATATTCTTTCACACTCCACATACAATAACCACATCTGCATCAACATAAGAGCCTCTTAATTTACACTACTTTTGAATTGAAGCAATCAACCATGTTTGACAGAATAACTTAATAGCAGATGCTACTTCTGATATCACCAATGCTCTCAACTTTGAACTCTAATAAGATTCATGTTTAAGTATAATAGGCCTAGCAAGGTTATATTATCTGGTAAATAGTAAGAATAGAGCATTTATGTGCCATATTTTCTTCAAATGACACAAGCAGCCAATGAACAGTAACTAAGCTTAACAATCTCCAATAGATAAGTTCAATTCAAGTAGTATTTGCAATATTGTCAAACTAGTAAGGAAATTACCAAGAAAATTATAAAGCAATAGCTTACAAGGTACATCTTAGAATGTTTGGCACACTTGGTAATCTGTAACATGGCTGCAGAAAGAAAACAATAAAGTTGCATGCTAAATAACTGAAGCAAATTATGTGAGCAATGTTGCCCTCTAAAGTATACAAAAAGGTCAACCTCCTATTAATAGAAATCAATTAGGGAATCATAAAAGAAGATACTGATGATTGTGAGGGTAACAGATTCAACAAGTATAACTATGCTAAAAGTGCACCACCGAAACCTGTCATGAGTAACTGAAGGAATGTGTACAGAAACGTACCCTTCTGTACAAGGTTGGAAGGTCAAATTCCTCAAAAGGAAGGTACCCAGCCATTAAGACAAACAGGATGACTCCACATGACCAAACATCAGCTGCAGAACCATCATAACCTTCATTGCTGAGTACCTAGAATGGAAGACAACTAAACTTAACTACTTATGTATCCCAATGATATTAGGTTCAGAAAGATAACATGGCAACTGGCAGAAACCAAATAGAAAATGGAGTTAGACAAAATCACACTTTTTCTCAATTGTGCCTCGAATCACAATAGAGAACCCAACCATCTCAAATCCTATGTACAGCCATGTTTTTTTTTTTTGAAGTCCCTGACACTACACCAATTCTCCAGAAGTTTGGTGAAGCTCGAGGGTTAAATATTAATATCATTCCAACACACCCCCTCAGGTTGCATGCCCATTTTATGGGCTGAGAGCCGGATTCACATAACAGTATATCTTTTTGTAAAATCCACTTAAAATGCGTGTTAGATCAGATTCAGGTGCAAGGGCGGAACCAGAAATTTGAGCTCGGGTGGGCAGGCGTGGACTAGGTGTGGGCTGACCCATATGAAAAAAAAACATATATATATATATATATATATATATATATATATATATATACTGGAAATTACTGAGAAACCCAATTTCGGGGTGGGCTTTTATGAAATGCCCACCCGCTGGATGAGTTTTATGAAATACCCAGAATTAAGTATTTTCACGTTAAATATTCCAAGATTCCCTTTTAGATGCCACCCGCTGGAAACTGCTATTTTTATAATACCGAAACTACCCCTCCGCGCGAATTGGTCATCTATATGTATTTGAATTCAAAAAACTCAGATCTGGATTGCGATTTTCGTCTTCTTCTTCTTCACGGGAAACTGAATTCCATTGCTCTCATCTTCAGCAGAGATCGCAAAGATTAGTTCGGTGTGCTTTTCTTCAGTCGAACTCAGATCATCGCTCGTCATCATCATCACCATCATCATCATCTTCATCGTGGAGACATTTGAAGTTTTCCGACGATTAGGTCAATTTTGGAGAGAAGATCTTTCTTCTTCTTTTCCATAACGATTATCATCGTTTTGAAAGAAGAACGAAACTCTTTATTTCTGACAAAACTTTTCTAAAAAAAAATATTCTCCGTGTTAAAACCACGGAGAATGACCATTCTCCGTGCTAAAATGACGGAGAATGACTATTCTCCGTTTTAAAAACCACGGAGAATGGCATTCTCCGTGTTAAAAACCACGGAGAATGACAATTTTCTATGGGTTTTAACACGGAGAATGCCATTCTTCGTGGTAAAGTGACGGAGAATGGCCATTCTCCGTCATTTTAGTACGGAGAATAGCTGTACGGAGAATAGCTATTCTCCGTGGTTTTAACACGGAGAATGGTCATTCTCCGTCTTTTTTAATACGGAGAATGACCATTCTCCTCCATGTTAACACGAGATTGGTCATTCTCCGTGTTAATATCACGGAGAATGACCATTCTCCGTGTCGAAAAAGACGGAGAATGACCATTCTCCGTTGTAAAAAATGACGGAGAATGTCCATTTACCTGCGTTTTAACACTGGAATGACCATTCTCCGTGCTAAATTATACGGAGAATGGTCAATCTCCGTTTAATTTAACACGGAGAATGTCATTCTCCGTTTTATTTAACACGGAGAATGGCATTCTCCGTGTTTCTAACACGGAGAATGGTCATTCTTGACCATTCTCCGTGCTAAATTACACGGAGAATGGCATTCTCCGTGCTAAATTATGACGGAGAATGATCATTCTCCGTGTAATTTAGCACGGAGAATGACCATTCTCCGTGTAAATTAAGACGGAGAATGTCATTCTCCTCCGTGTTACTAACACGGAGAATGGTCATTCTCCGTGTAAATTAAGACGGAGAATGCCATTCTCCGTGTTACTAACACGGAGAATGACCACCCTCATGCGAAATTAACATTTTTTGTGTTGTAACACGGAGAATGGTCATTCTCCTGCATTTTATGGTTAGCTGAAACTTTGGAGGGCCATAACTTTTGACTGGGAGGTCGAAACGAGGTCCTGTTTGTCTCAAAATGAGCGTATCGTCGAGGAGACTGAAAGTAACAGTTTCTTCGTTAGACGGCCTTCCGAAAATTTAGAATCGCAAAAAAATGATGTTTGGACCTCAGTTTTAGCACTTTTGCCGTTTGTCTCGGTCTTTCCGAAATTTTCCGACGAGTTTTTGAAGATTTTTGAGGAGAAAACCTAGATTCGAAAGTGAGCAGCGTATGGAAGAAGATGAAGTATCGAAACATTTTTTTAAGAGCAGTTTCGTGGGTGTTTTCAATAAATTAAAAGGAAGGGCAAAAGGGTCATTTGGAACCTGCTTTGGATAAGTTTCTCTAATACTGGGCACGCGATGAAAGTTTTTTTAGCGGTGGGTTTTACATAAAACGTTTTTAGTTTTTGGGCATTCCATAAATTTGAGCTCGGGTGGGCAGACGTGGACTAGGTGTGGGCTGACCCATATGAAAAAAAAAAAAAAAAAAAATATATATATATATATATATATATATATATATATATATATATATATATATATATATGTATGAAAAAAAAGGGTGAATTTGGGGGGGGGGGGGGGGGGGGGGCGGTGGTGGTGGGTGGGCGGGGGGCGGGGGGCGCGGCGGCTGGGGGGCTGCAGCCCTTGACTAGTTCCGCCTCTGTTCTGCTAGTTGGTTGCTCTGGTACCATGTTGGAAATTCTGCCAGTACTCCGAAACTCTACAGTTGTTGTGAGAGTTGAGGGTTACATATTTGTATTTTCTAACAATTTCGCAGGCATTATGAAGTTAGTCTACCTCCCCTAATGTGTAATGGAACCACAAGCCATATAAAGCATGTTACTGTGAGAGTTAATTATAGCCTACCCAACAAGAAAACAACCTGACTTCTTCAAGGTGTTGGCTAGAGGCATAAATTGATATAAAATCTACTGATGACATCCTGGCTCGAGCCATGGAGAGAGCTATCTATGCCAAAAGTTCAAAAAATGCAAAGGTGGGCCCCTGATGGAAGGGTGGCCTAGGGAGGATAGACTTGGACATCAATAAAAAAGCCTAAGCTATGGATTAACATTACTAGCAACATTTAGAGCATATCGGGAGAATATCTACACTAGACGAAAGGTGGAAGGGATGACCTAGTCAAGCTACATTGGAAACAATATGCAAGGTAACAGGACCAAGAAGGATTGCTATGATCCAAGTTAAATATTCAACCTGACCACCCAGAAAGAAATTGGCTTTTGCAGGATGGCAGTTAATGTAACATAAGAAGAGCCCGAATGTTTTCTGACAAATTGGACAGATAATCAAATTTTCTAATTGAACCAAACACCATCTAGTAGGGTGTCAATCACAATACTGCCGATCTTTTTAAAGTACTGATTTGCCAGAGAATGACACCTACGAAATACACTGAAGAGGCAAGTTACTTTTAGACATAGAGAGTAAATATGTTATCGGCACTTATGTTGCATGGACACGAGAAAAAGGTGCCTGTATGATCTATATCGTGTTTGTATCCGTATCCATGCCCGTATCCCATAACCTTATCGTCTTAATCTATATCCATACTCGTGCAACATAGATAACATTATCACCTCTACTTGTTATGTTTATTTTTTTTACTTTGCTCCTGCCATCAAACTTTTTGGAAAGATTGTTAATATTTGGTTCTACGGAGACTAAATATCCAGCAGATTAATCTGAACTCATAAAAATGAAAGAGAGAAGATCCATCCCATCTTCTCCCCCCCCCCCCCCCCCCCCCCCCCTTCTTCTTCTCTCCTCTTCCCTCGCACCCTTCATTGGCGAATGCCACCCCTGCACAGTTGATAGATTTAGTGATCATAACCACCACCCATCCTCTCTCTTGCCCCACCCCAACCTAGTGGAGTTGGATCTACGAAAGAAAACATAGGCGGCTCATGGAGGAATGGGGCAAGAGAAGAGAGTACAAGGAGAATTTTATATATTTCCTTTTTATTTTAGTATTCAAAATTTGAGATATAGAAGTGAGGGTAGGTATTGTGGTCCTAATGACTTCTCATAAAATTTAACATTAAGCTAGCAAAGCCTGCTAAAAGCTTTGTTACTGCACCGAACTTCAAAGTTGTGATGAGGGCTGAGGGTTACATATTTATATTCTTCCAATAGTGTCAACAAAATATAATGCCGGGGTCCTCGAATAACCTCATAAACAACGGTTTTGGGGTGGGGGAAAGGGGGGGGGGGGTGAAGGGTTCCTAGTATTTATGCTTGAATTTAAAATATGTTTTTGAGTTGTAACATAATCTACTGTTGGTTCTCCAAATCTAATGAACCACTTATTGACAGTTAATGAGGCAAATGAGGACAACAGATTATCCAAACGTTTTGGACTCTCCACATACCATGAACCTGCATTTAGTATCTAGGATTTAATACCATATGTATTGATTGTGAGATTAGATCTTGTCCTTTAACTGTACCAGCAAGACTTACTCCACTGAGAGTCTTTGTAGTGAGAAAAATACTAAAACGATATTTAAAGATAAGACGATATATCACCATTTTATATTAACATGTACTTAGTTCCCTATCCCCTAGTTACCCAAAATGAAGTTGGCCAACTGGATTATAATTTTATTGAGCAAGATCGCTTGAGCCTTTGTAACTTCTTCTTCTATTCTCCTAAAGAACCACTAGCCCTTATCTTCTCTGCCTGGAATACCCTTCTGTAACCTTCTATTTTCTCTCTTGCCAAAAATGCCAGCATGTTGCATTTAAGGAGTATCTAGTTAGGGTGGCAGTATGAACCCTTCCTGTAAACTTGTTTATTATTTCCAAGCCTTTCTGTAGTAGAGAATACTCACTTTTAGCCTGCAGACCCATTCTTCTACTGCATTCATTCTAGATCTCCTTGGTATATCGACAGTTGAAGAACAAGTAATTTATGCTCTCTTCAGCAGCCTGACATTGAGTTCTTGTAAGATTACATCCATACCAAAGCTCTCATAAGTCTATCTTTTCTAAGTAGTCTGCCTTTGATTGCTCTAAGAGAGCAGCAGTTCATCTTTAAGCATCATCCTTTGTATCATATGATATTCCACCATGGGGCTTGATTAGTATGGTCGTTGATGAGCTTCCAGGCTTGGATAGTAAACTTTCCACGAATTGTACGCTTCCAACTCCAAGTATCCTCCAGCAAGTTATTAGGCTTCCAAGTTCCATATTTGTCAACATTGAAGTCCACATTGACGCAAGACAAGACCTAGAGGGGTGATCTATACGGAATTATGCAATAACTACAAACTGAAATTAGCAGAAGTTATTTGTAAATCAAAGATTGATAAAAATTTACCCAAATAACCCTAGAAGATCTCGAAGCAATCAATTAAATTAAGGATTATGGATTGAGTTTACCGGAAGATCACCAAGTTTCACTACGCAATCAAAACGGACCGCATTGTTCTAAAAGGCGGCCTAGGCCGCTGCCTAGGCACTGTCCGCCCGATGCCCGTCTAGGCGCCCACCTAGTCCCTGTTCCCCCCCCCCCCCCCCCACACACACACACACACACACGCCCGACTATGCATGTTTTTGGTTTTATCGACTTCTTCTACAATTTTGAGTAGGTTTTTTGGAAAAAAAAAATGAACCGCATAGGCGGGCTAGGCGCTAAGCGGCAGGTGCCTGTCCGACTAGCGCCTAGCGCTTTTCACAATCATGATGGACTGTATCTCGCTCTACGAACAACGAATCAATACGTTTAAGCCTTGGTTCCGGGATCCGATGATCAACTTTGCTTCAGTGTTTTGATATTTGATCGCCAACTTTGTGGATGGTGAAGAAGGGCTGTGGTAGTTTGGTTAATGAAGGAGAGGAAGTAGAGGAGCTCTGGTGGGTTCTAATTGTACCAGAACTCGAAAGGAGGTGGGCGGGTAGGCCTAACAACAATGCAGAGTAGCTGCTGATTAGTTCAGCTTCTGGCCAGCAGCAGCCTCAACGACAGCAGTGGCTGCAGGCAGCAACAGCAACCACAACCCAGATCAGGTTTTGGTCCAGACCCGATGACAAGTTTCAGAACAAACTTTGAGTTGGGTGGTTGCACAGGAAGCCAAGTTGCATTATGCAATCAAAACAGACCGTATCTCGCTCTACGAACAACGAATCAATGCGTTCAAGCCTTCATTCTGGGACCGATGATCAACTTTGCTTCAATGTTTTGATACTTTATCGCTCACTTTGTGGATGGTGAAGAAGGGCTGTGGTGGTTTGGTTTATGAAAGAGAGGAAGTAGAGGAGCTCTGGTGGGTTCTAATTGTACCACAACAATGCAGAGTAGTTGCAGATTAGTTCAGCTTCTCTGGCCAGCAGCAGCCTCAACAACAGCAGTGGCTGCAGGTAGAAGTAGCAACCACAACCCAGATCAGGTTTTGGTCCAGACCTGATGACAAGTCGCAGAACAAGCTTTGAGTTGGGTGGTTGCACAGGAAGCCAACAACAAAGATGGTAGTTGGGGAAGGGTTTATGTGTAGGGTTTCAGAGAATAAGTAGAGTTGAAGAAGATTTAGTAAAATTAAGCAAGGGTGTGCACCATAACTCAATAAATTTCTCCAATCTTCAATGAATAAAACTTAGAGAGTGCATGAGTTTATATAGACACGGAAGCCTTGGCTTCCTAGAAACTAATCCTTACAAGGCAACTAGCATGCCAATTATCATGTTTCCATATTTAATAAATCCTAATAAAAATACTAAATATAGCTAATCCCAAAAACCAACCATGTGCACCTATGTGCATAATTAAAATACCTGCATATGTAATTAACACAAAAGTACCCACATAAGTGCACCCAAAAATTAAGCCGGAACTCCAAATTAACGAACTTGGATCAATACGATGGCCTCCAACACCATGCTCCTTGGCAGCAAACTTCACATTGGGCCTCGATCAACAGCTCTCATTCATGGAGGAGTATGAGCGCTAACCAAATCTACCTATGATTCTTCCCTGGGGCATCCAAGGGTCAAATCATATAGAAGTATTTCTACCATCTGCAATTTTGATTTCTAGGCTTGTTAAAATTACTTCTATGTACTTCAGAATGTGCTTCCAAATTGTGGAAGAATTATTATCACTAGCCATGTTCCGAAAACATTTTCCCTTTTGGTATCTCTTGCTCATCCACTGTGCCCAAAGACTATCTTGTTTGAGGAATCTCCCAAAAAAAATCAAGTAAAATGCCTGTGCCATGTCATTCATTTTTCTTATACCCACTCCTCCTTCATCTTTGGATTTGGTGATCTCTTTCCCAACTGATAGCATGTTACAAGTTATGCCAAAGACAATTAGAACAAGCTTTCTCTATTATCTTCATGACTCTTCTTGGTTGCTGAAAGAAAATTTGCAACCAGTAGTTGCAAGTGGCTGATATAATTGACTTGATTAGCTCAATTTTCCTTACAAATGAGAGGCTCTAGCTTGCCAACCTTGAAGTTTCCTCTTGCATGCTTCCACCAGTTTTGCGCATCCTAGGGTGTTAAGACATCTTATGGATAAGGGAATGCCTGGATATCTAACTGACTAACAGGTAGAGAACCTTCATCTATTTAGTGATCTCTTTAAGGATATTCTTGCCCTTGCAATATTTGATGAAGAAAATTGTGCGTTGTCATTGCTCAGGGTTAAACCTGACCAGGGCTCTAGATTATCAAAAACTGTTTTGATGCTGAGAAGTCAGGACAAGTTTACCTTGGAAAATAGTAATACATCATCTGCATACAAAAGATGCGCATAGTGGGTTTGTTTTGTGTATAGGGCTTCCAGATTACCTCTTACTTCCACAATGTCAACAAGAATTGGCCCAAATGGTCCTGACTTCAAGACATAAGATCCGGGAAACTGGTTCAGAGGTTAGAATACCCCTAGGCAAATTATGTCTTTAAATATTAGAAGGTGTGAACTGGTATACTCAGGTATGTGGTTGATTGAGAGCCGGAGTGGAGCTATCTATCCAGGAAAGAGAATCATGGTAACAACTGTTAGCCCGAGCTTAAGCCGGGCAGTAGGACATAGCCTTACTATTTCAAAAAATATATATGATTATAAACAAATAGTCATTATGGTGAAACTATCTAAAAGAAACACTGACCATAGATATAAAATCAAAGGTATTTTTCCATGTAATGTATGTAGCAACGGTGTAAACCTAGCTAAAGAATTTGTAAAGGGTACTAAAACTTACCTCTGGAGCAAGATAATTAGGAGTTCCACATGTCGTATGAAGAAGTACATTCCCCTTAACAAAAAGTAGTGATATTAGAAGTCTACAACACAAAATTTGAGGTGAACTGAAGAATTATTCTACTTAAGGCCACAGAGAAGGTATTTATGCTTACTTGCTGGGGTAGAACACTAAGGCCAAAATCTGAAACTTTTAGGTTTCCTTGGGAATCGAGTAGCAAATTCTCAGGCTGCACATTGGATACAATCATCAAGGCCCAAACAACAATATTATAAGGGACGACTGGCCTAATCAAATTTTGTAATCCAGTTGACCTTCAAATCTCTGTGGAAGACACCTTTACTATGGCAATAATCCACTGCGTCAATAAGTTGTTGAAAATAACGCCTCGATTCACTTTCTTGAAGTTTTCCTTGGTGAACCTGCACAAATTAAACATCTGTGAAGAATTATAGAGACCGAACTATGTAAAATTTTACAAAGGAAAGATAGGGAGCCTAGTGTTTGAGACCTTTGGTGTGTTAGGGGATTATGGGCACAAGACCTAGGGGGCAGTTGAATGACCATCTCTTGATTGAAACTTGAAAAAAAAAAAAAACTATGACAGGACACTAAATCCTATAAAAAAATTGATTCTACAACTATTAAGTAAGGGAACTAGGAACTTGCCCAAGTCAAAGATGATGCAAAAGCATTGGATATATGCAGATACATGTTGAGAAAGAATATATATACATGAAAATATTTAATTATGTTTCACTAACTGTCTGAGTGGTGTATGAGGAAGAGTCAAAGAGAGTGTTGTTGGTCATCTAATTATCAGGTGTACTTGATAACTTAGATATAGGGATCCATAAAAGCAAACAAAATAATCTTGCTATTTCTCTTCCTTATTAAATCCCATATTGTTGGGTACCTCTAACCTTTACATGGAAATATTGGTTCCTAATAGTATTGTTAACATAGATTAGTAATCATATTAATATACTTTATTCATCTTGAAGGGACTTGGATAATATAGTAATCGAGCCAAACAGATAGCCAGATGGCATCAAAAAGATAGGTCTCTTACCTGCCTGGATCGAATTTGAAATTAGTTGGATCAATGAGCATGACTTATAATGACCTGCTTGGAACCCTATCCATGGTTGGTCAATTATCTTACTAGTGTAATCAAGGCTGTAAAAGTCGCTAGGTATTGGTCGGACGGGCACCGGGCGCCTAGCCCGCCTAGGCAGCCGCCTAGTTCTAGGCGGTTCCCAAAAAAAAGCTCAAAATTGCAGCAATTGTCCATAAAACCTAAAAACATGCATAGTCAGATGTCGGAAGGCACTAGGCGGGCAACGGCCTCCCAGCGCCTAGGGCCGATTTTTAGAACAGTGAGTGTAATACATCACTGTGTCGATAGAGCAGACAGAGATAACTGAAATAGAAGAAAGAGGATAAACAAAATGGAGAACTATTATTATTATTATTCACCAATTTAACTGAATCATTTGGTTAGAAGACTTACTATCTTATCAAACAGTTCTCCACCTGTTACAAATTCCAGAATGATGTATATCTTGCTCTGGCTAGCCAAAACCTAGTAAAATGCCAATATGTATCAGGAAGCACTTGTTGGGAGTAGTAGTGGAAGGAACACAAGAACATACAAATCTCATATACGTTTACAAAATCAACCTACCTCATGCAGCCTGACAATGTAAGGATGTCTAACAATCTTCATTATGGATATCTCCCTCTTGATCTGGCAACCAGCTCATTTTTAACGCAGCAATTTCAGTAATAGGATAAACGAATAAGAAATCATCAAATTTGCGTGAAACTTTGTGCAGGTCACAACCATTGATCTTTTTTATATCAAGTGAAGGCAACAAGCAACACTACTACCCAGCAAAATTACTTAAAGCAATATCGGGAGTACATGACGACCAAACAAATACTCTGCATGACTAGTTTTACAAAGAAGACTCTACATACAAAATAAATAAGTCATTGGTGAAAGCCAAATAAAGTTCCAAAATTCTGCTGTATCTGAAAAATCGGTATTGCCTCTCCTGAAATCAACTATTCATTTTACAAACATGATTTTCCAACTAAGAGTTGTTAGAAAAATATCTTTAGATACCATTTGGATACTAGAATTACAAAAAAATTCATATAGGAGACAAATTTTATCTAATTTGTGTAGAAATATGATATTTTTGAAATATTTCCAATTGAAATAATTCCAAATTTTATCAAATTTTATCTAGACAAAAAAAATAGAAATAAAAACTTGGCACCAGACACTGGTGCTAGAAACAAAAATGATATTAAAAAAACTCGGCGCCAGTGTCACTGGCACCAAACTCAATTTGATTTTTCTTTTTTTGATTTTCTTGGTTTGATTTTTTTAGTTTGGTTTGATTTATCTTTTAGTTTGATTTGGTTTAATCTTCTAGTTTGATTTAATCTATTAGTTGCTTTGATATTATCTATAATATGGATAATAAAAAAACATTAGTTAATATTTTTGTATATAATAATTTTATATTAACTAATAAATTTTATTATTATCTATATTAGTTAATATACAAATTAATATATAAAAATAAATAGATATATATGTATGTATTTATAAAAAAATTATTTTTTATATTTTATTTATTTGTATTAATAACAAATTTCCTATAAAAAAATTAATATATTAGTAGAGATAATAACAAATTAATATACTAATTAATATAGATAATAACAAGCTAATATATTAGTATACAAATAAATATAAATAACAATAAACTAGTATATAAAATAACAATAACATATAAAAAAAAGATATTAGTAAAAATAAATAATTATATACAAATAAATATATTCAAATTAATTTGTATAATAACTGATACATTTTGTTATTATTCTTATTAGTTAATATACAAAATATATAAAAATAAATAGTTATATGTATTTAAAAACAAATTAATTTGTATATTTTATTTATTTACTGTTTATATTTATTTAAAATATAATAACTAATATATTTTATTTATAAACAAATAAATATATTAAAATAAATAAAATATACAAATTAATTTTTTTATAGATACATATATCTATTTACTTTATATATTTTGTACATTAACTAATATGGATAACAACAAAATCTATTAGTTATTATACGATTTAATTTGTATAGATTAATTTAAATAAAATAGTTTGTATATATTTATTTATATATTTGTATATGTTATTGTTATTTATATTTATTTGTATACCAACATATTAGCTTGTTATTATCTATATTAATTTGTTATTAGTTAATATTAAATTATTATATACAAAAAAATATTAACTAATATTTTTTATTATCCATAGTATAGATAATAGCAAAGTAACTAATAGACTAAACCAAACTAAAAGATTAAACCAGATAAAACTAAAAGATGAATCAAACCAAAGTAAAAAAACCAAACCAAGAAAATCCAAAAAAACAAATTGAGTTTGGCGCCAGGGACAGTGGCGCATTCGCATTTTTTTTTTGTTTCTGGCGCCAGTTACACTGGCGCCTAGTTTTTTTTTCCTTTTGTCTGCACCATATCTCTTTCATTGCAAATATTTCAAAAATGTTATGTTTTAAGCAAATTAGGTAAACTTTGTCACCCTATATGAAATTTTTTTGCTAAAATTAGGGTCAAGAGAGAGAGAGAGAGCATAATTATAGCAAATTTATGTCGAACATTATAATACCAAAACCAGGAATCACTAAATGTATAATGACGTCGTTTCAGTCAAAACTTCCGAATTCCTAGTCATTTTCTACTTTTATCAATGGTATCCGAATTCCTAGCCCTTTTCTACTTTTATCCAAGGTATCCGATTTCCTAGCCCTTTTCTACATTTATCCAAAGTATGCAGTATCCGTCGAGACCGATACATATTCATTGTATTGTGTCGGTTTTCAGCTATCCCGATCAGATATCGATATTGGCCGATATTGACTTGTCCCGACAATGGGTTCTCTTTCCTTGTCAATTCAACAAAGAAACTTTTCAAAAAGAGAAATATGGGAAAAACAAGTATCAACACAATAATTAGATCGTGATGAAGATCGACATGCTACATTGTATTTGTAGCCATTACCATCTGTCAAAGTTGTATATCGATAATTTCACAACATTTATCCATCTGAATATTATTCCATTCAAAACTATCTATTAAATTTGTATTTTGTCTAAAAGAAAAACTAAACAATAATATCTATTATGAGCGAATAATTCATTAATATATATATATATATATATATATATATATATTGGAAGAAGACATCTTTTTTATTTTGTCCCGAAGGACTACAATCACAGTCCAAAGGCCTACAAAACCAGCTTGTAGATCATACAAACTCAGCCCGAAGGCTACATCCCTACCCGAAGGACATATCATGGCCCGAAGGCCTCCTCCACCTACAGCGCATTTGCATCGCACCGCACCTGCACCTAGGCCGCACCGCACCTATCCAGATCCCGTCCGCTCCAGGCTGCAACATACCCACCTCATTTTAATTCTCACATCAAAGAACTTCAAGTGCTTCCCCCGTTGCTCGAACATGCAACCTTTGGAGGGAATATGTCTCACTCTAACCACTTAAGATAGAGGTCCTTGGCATTAATATATATACGTGTGTGTGTGGAAATGAGACATTCATGCTATTAGTTGGGAACCACTTGAGCTAGAGGCCCTTGGCATTAATATATATATTAATATATATGTGGAAATGAGACATTCACGCTATTAGTTGGGATCCACTTGAGCTAGAGGCCCTTGGCATTAATATATATATTAATATATATGTGTGTGTGTGTATGGAAATGAGACATTCACGCTATTAGTTGGGATGAATTATGTAGGCCTAAGAAAGAGGGAGGAGTTGGACTGCGACCATTGTCCCTCCTTAAAGAAACGGCGTACCTAAAACTGTTCTGGAGATTCAGTACTGGAAAGTCTCTATGGGCTGATTGGGTTAAGGGTAGGTACTTTCCAAAATGGGACTTATGGTCGACTAGTAGCAACAACTTCTCGGTCATGATTAAAGCGTTGTTGGCGACGAGACTCGGAGCTAAGGTAAAGCTGACTAGGGTGATATGCTTAGGGGCTCAAACCAGTATCTGGCATGATCCTTGAATCAAGCACACTAGCTTGATTGAGAGGGAGGGTTAGCATGTTTATCAGTTGATAGGAACCTCTGACAAGGTGAGTAACCTTATCGACTAAGGGAAGTGGAATCTGCAAGACCGTTTGATAGAGACTGCTCATGCGGAAGACATTTGTGCGGTAGAAATTGATCGACAAGGGATGGAAGACTACTAGGTTTGGAAAGACATGAAGAGCGTGACCTTCAAGTTCAGTACGGCTTTGAACCAAATCAGGACCTACCATAAGGAGGTAGACTGGGCGGAGGTGGTTTGGACCAAAGGGGCGGCAGTCAAGAACCCTTTGTACCTATACAAAATGATCAAGTACAGATTCCTTACACGGGACAGACTAACCAAATTTGGCATTCCCTGTGAGGATACTAAGTGTTGCTTATGTGGAAGAGAGGACGAGTCTAGGGATCATCTGTTTTTTAGTGTCTTTGTCTGGGATAATTGGACTGCCCAAAGGTCTAAAATTGGCCTTCCCACCCTGCATGATAGACGTCTCTCCTCTGTTTTGAATGATGTTAAATCTCAGAAGGGTAATGGAGCTAGAGGTTACCGGCGGCTCAGAATAATCTTTGGGACGGTAATCTGGCATGTGTGGAGAGAATGAAATCGGCGTATTTTAAGGGGCTCTCCCTTAGTATTTTTGTTGTACAAAGAAATATAGATGCTAACATAGATATTCTACACCCTAGATGACCTATTTTGTAATCTGGGCTAGATCGTAGTTGTAATGATCGTGTTTATCTACAATATTTACCTTCTTCGGAAAAAAATATATACTTTTTCTAGTTTTTAATATACCTTTCGTCATCTTTTGGTTTTAGATCCGATCGGAAACTGCCACACAGCTGCTACCTATACCCATAAGAAGGGTACAAAACCGATTTCAAAAGCATGAAGTTATGAACCTTTATCTAATTCCAAGATTTCAAGCAAATAGTGTGTTGGGGGAATTGGAGCTCCTAATTCCTAAGAATCAAAGTTGAGTTCGCAGTTGTCAAATAGGCTTATGTCAGGACTGCGAGGAATTAGTTGAGATATTCAGGACTCCCAATAGTTAGCTAATTCCTGAATCCCCTAACTTTGCATACAATTGTGCAATAAAGTAAGTTTCAATCATGACATCAATGCATAAGTTTGTACCAGAAATAGAATTCTAGATTGAACGGATTTAAATGTAATGATGGCTTCAAATTCAACTTAGTATGCGGAGTCGTGAAGTCAAAGCATGCTGGCAACCACATCTTTTCTAGTTAATTACTGGAGTATTTTCAGTTCTATCACAGATCAAAACATCATGGCAGCAGAGAGAGAGAAATAAGACCTGCTTGACCATCTTGTTCTTGAGGACGGTGGACTTGGCGAGGACTTTCATGGCGACGCTCTCCCCCGTCTCCGTGTTCCTCGCGAACTTCACCTTCGCGAAGTTCCCCTCCCCGAGCGTCCTCCCCACCTCGTACTTCCCCACCCTCTTCATCGCCCCCCTCCCCTCTCACCTTCAACTTCGCATTATTTCTCAAAATCCCAAATCCCAAATCCCAACAAACTCCGGAGAGGAATTCTCTCTTATTGGAAGAAGAGAAACAGCTAATTCCCAAAAAGAGAAAGAAAAAAGTAGAAGAAATTGTGCAGATTCTAAGCGGCCGCCGTTCTACCGTCTACGGGCTATTCACATGTGATGTAGGTAAAAGACCCGCACATCCGACGTCATTTACAAGTAATATAGCAAACGGACTGTTTCTAAAGATGCCGTCTCAATTTAAACAAGTTGCATACTTACATTTACTTACATGTCTTTGTCACTGGCCTTGTGTGGCCCTAACCGGACCAAGGTCCGTCCAGTCAAATCTGATCTGGCGGATCTGGGCTGTTGGAATTATCCAATAATTATGGACTACAAAACCAAAATTAATTATATTGTGCTATCTAAATAATTAAATCTAATTAAAGTAATCTAATTATAAATTGGCTTCAAGCATTATTGTGATGAAAATAATGTGTAGATACCAAAGATAAATCTAATTTGATGAGAGACCAAATTAGAAATATCTAAAACCCATATATATATATATATATATATATATATATATATATATATATATATATATATATATATATATATATATATATATATATATATATATATATGGTTATGGTCCCCAACTCATACAGCCACCAAATAGAGGGTTTTCTCTTTTCTCTTCTGTATCCCCATCAACAAAGAGAGAAACAAAGATTTCATCTTTAGTATTAAGGGTCGTAGCGAGTTGGAAGATCGAACCGCATAAAAAAAAATCTTCCCTTCAACATCCATCAAGCCAAGCTATGGATCAGGTGAGCTTTTCGCATTTATTTATGGTATTCATCTCATGAATCAACGGACAGAATTTACATCAAGTGGCATCAAAGCACGTCTTGTAGCTAAAGGCTTTATTCAAAAGGAAGGAATTGATTTTAAAGAGAATTTCTCTCTGATTTCTTCGAAAGACTCTTTTAGAACAATCATGGCACTTGTTGCACATTTTGATATTGAGTTACATCAAAATGATGTCAAAACGACATTTCTCAATAGCTACGTTGACGAAACAATTTATATGGTGCAATCACAAAACTTTGTGTTGGGAGATCTAAAGAATATGGTTTACAAATTGTCAAAATCTATTTATGAACTCAAGCAAGCTTATCATCAATTACACATTTCACCAAATGGTTACCTTGTTTGGTTTTGAGATAAACGTTGTTGAAGATTGTGTGTATCACAAATTCATTGGGAGTAAACATATTTTTCTGGTTCTGTATGTTGACGACATATTGCTTGCCACAATGACATAGATATGTTGCATGACACTGAGAAATTTTTATCAAGTAACTTTCAGATGAAATATTTTAGTGACGCATCGTTTGTTTCAGGAATCCAGATACACCAAGATTGTTCTCGAGATATTATTGGATTATCACAATGGAGCTATATCGATAAAGTGCTTAAAAATTTTTGGCATGCAGGAATACAAACCAGGTGACACCATTGTCTCTAAAGGAGAAATGTTCAGTCTCAATCGGTGCCCTAAAAATAGCCTTAAAAAATATACAATAGCTTACATGTTCATCAAAAATTTTGGAGTTTCATTTATGCTTAAACGTGTACGCGTCAGGATATTGCGTACACAGTTGGGATGTTAGGCAAATGTTTAAGCAAATATGGGATGGATCATTGGATAGCAACCAAATGGGTTACTTAAGTAATTTATAGAGAACAAATGATTATATGCTCTTTATAAGAGATCAGATAATTTTGGAGATCATAAGGTATTCCGACTCCGATTTTGCTGCATGCCATGATAGCAGGATCGATCCACATCATGTTATGTTTATCTATTGGCTGGTGGAGAAATATCTTGGATGAGTGTCAAACGGACACTCATAACTTTGCTACCATGACAACAAGGTTTATAACATGTTGTGAGTCATCCAATTAGAAAATATTGTTGCAAAACTTTGTCACATGGCTGCGTAATATTTCAATAACAACATAAGCTTGTTTGCCATTAAAAATTTTTTGATTGCAATTTCAATTACAAACAGAACAGTGTTACAATATAGGACTTAGATGTAGTCCTAGGAGTACACTTTTGTTTATCTGGGTCCTTGTGTCGATGGAGCGAGTGGTAATGCGTTGACTCCGTTGACGATCCGACGACGGTTTTCGGTTTTCTGAAGGTCTGAGTTGCTCTGGGTACTGGAGCTTGCGGAGAGAAAGAAGACGTTGAGTGTCTATGTATTTCTGTCCCTCTGTGTGTGTGTGTAGTTGTGTGGAAGAAGGAAATGATCCCTCTATTTATAGCTTGCAGGCTGGCTGCTCATGCGCACATATGTAGGATGTGCCTGTACGTGGGGACGTCACGTGGTTGAAGCTGCGGGAGGCGCATGGATGATGCACCATCATTCGTGGGTTGAATCCTTCATACTGCTTTTGTGGGCTGGCACGTAGCAGGGGAGAGGATCTTTCAGTTGCTGAGATCTTGGGTGATTAGCACCCCTTCATAGGCTGAACTGAGTCAAAGGACACGTGGCGCATGTCCGTAGCTCAAAGATCTCGGATTTGGTGGAGAGCGATCTGACAGGATGCGCCTGGGATTGGGCGTATGAGAAGACTTTGGCTCGTAACCTTCAAGAGTCACGAACCGGTCTGGGCGTACGTCTTTTGAGGCGTATGCGAGTCTTCGGGCGCATGACTGCGGAGGCGCATACGAATAGTCGATCGGCTACGTAGCTTGTAACCGCCAAAGGAGAGTAATAATAACGCTGACGTCAGCGGCGCTTCGTTTTCTGTAAAAGCTGTTGCTGCTCTGTCATCGAAGCATGGTTGTTGTCGTGTCAGACTTCAGCATTTAATATTCTTGACGGGTGATGGGCCTTTGAGTGGGCGCATTGATCTGCGTTCCACTAGGCGCATGGGGACGCGTGGGGCGTATCCCTATGAGGTACTTGGTGCTTGTCACGACCCGCACCCTGATTAGGGACACAAGTACGCGGTTACGTCCAGCCTACACCGCAGAATCGACGGTAGAACGCTGTATAGGTCATCTACGAAAACTATACTAAACAGTATAAAGGTACTTGTACAGTATATACACTCCGAATGGAGGTGACATAGCACAGTCTCAATCACAAGAACAAACTATGATAGATAGCACGAAATAGAAAGATGATAGATGTGAAAACGAAAAATGAGTTCAACATCCAACACAGCTAGAGAGTAACAAACAACATCACAAAGTCACAAAATATGAATATAAACTACTACAGTCTAAAACAAAAGCTGGATCGCAGTCCAGGCAAGCCTAACTAAACTAACTACTCTAGGAGTGCAAAGTCTAGTAGCTCTACTATCAAGCCACGGTCCTGGTCTACTCCATCTAACTCGACCCCATAATAGGTCGGACAATCTGCCTCAGAATTATCTGTAATATATCAACGGTATCCTGTCAGGAAAATGAGCAAGTACAAACACTAACAGCAGTTCCATATGAATTGACAAATTTTATAAGAGACAGTATAATGAAATACAAGACAAAGATATGGAAAAACTTGGGAGCCATTCGAAAGCCGAGCTACAACCCGTATACCAAACAAGGACCGGGGTTGTAACCCTTCTCCCGAACAGAACCTAGCCTCCAATCAAAGTATAGCATAAGAGCATGTAGAATATGTAAAATACGAGACAAAATCAACAGGAAATATATATCAAGATGTGAGTTCTGAAAAGGACGACAATATATATATATATATATATATATATATATATATATATATATATATATATATATAAGATGACTTGGGAACTATTCGGAAGCCGAGTCACAACCCTTAAACCAAACAAGGACCGGGGTTGTAACCCTTCTCCCGAACAGAACTTAGCCTCCTATGATAAATAAATATAAAAATGTGACTTGAATTATTAGAGCGTTATGTGATCGGCTTTGGGTAAGTGACATGACAGGTTATCCACTTGGCCCGACAATCACATAAAAATTTGTAAAGGGTCATACTGGCCAACCTGGATAATGAGCACATGAATGAGATCTCGCTACACCCTACGTGAGGTGAGAGTGGCGCAAGCACATGAATATAGTGACACGGGACTTTGATCACATAGCCCCTAATAATTTCCCCATTTTCGAATAGTATAATGGATCTGGACATGACATGTCATGACACGGGATTCCATAAGAGGGTAGCAAGTCCCCTTAGGAATCGGTGTCTATACCAATACATGGAAATAAGACAGAAAATATACCAATATACCACAAAAATCTAGGAACAACATCCCATGTCATGATCCAACATATACTAGTCCGTTAACTATCGTGACTGGAAATCGAGTAAGACACTACAACTTAATCGGATATAGCAGATATCAAGACAATGAAAACTATCAGTGAATGTACTCGCCTGGTATCCTGAGTATCTGAAGAGAATCTACTGTCCGAGGAGTGGTGTCTGTCTCCTATAGAACAGTACAAGTCACTACATATCTAAAATAATAAAATAGACTGCTATAATGCATCTATATGATGTTTGGGTCAATCTAGGCTAAAGTCAACCTTTGGTCAACTCTAGTCAACTATACTAGTAGGTCAACTAGGTCAAGCCTAACCCAAACAAGTCTCACTAAGCCTAGCCAGCCTATTCTAGCAAGCACATATCATCACAATGTCATACCAGTCTACCAACATACAACTCACATGTGTATTCATGCCAACACATAAGCTATATCACATAGGAATCCACATAGGCTATGTGCCATAGGCTATATGCCATATAGTCTATAGGCAACACACATATTCCACACATATTATATATACTAAATTAATATAAATAACATACACATATATATACCATATTATTATATTCTAGAACATAGTTAATATTTATATATACATATAGAGTGATAGGGTAATGTGGCATGTGTGTGTTAATCTGTCCTTAGTTAAATACATAGGTGTGTGTACAAATGTGTGAGATAGAGAAAATCAGTAATGATAATTCTCAGGTTGTGTAGATAGGTGTTGTGTGTATGGGCTTAGTGCACACAACAGTATGTAAATTCCAGTTAAACAGTCCATGTGTTTCTAATTAATGATCATGCAAATCAAACTAAGACTCCTAGCTAAGCATGGAACCTAACATGTAGATAAACCTAGATACACATAAATGAACCATCATTGCAAATTAACCAATAGAAAACAGTTTTAACATGCAAATTAAGTCTCAGGAAAAACAGTGAATGAGTTAATTAGGAAGCAGTCTCAGGGTTCAGGGAATGACAGTGTTGTATGTGTGTGAGGGTTATGTGTGACATAGGAAACAAAACGGTGTGCATAGGAAACTAAGTGAAAACAGTGAGTTAGTAGTAATGTATTAGTGACAGGAATTTAAAGAGGGTGGTGTGTGTGGAATCATAATGTATGATGTTCTCTGAGATTAAGTGTCAGTTCAACATGAGGAACAATAGTTCTCAGAATTTACCCAAACCAATTCGACAGTTTAATAATAACCCTTAGCAGTTAGCATACCAAAAACTAAATTCGAAGCCCATAGCTCAATCATAAGTCACAAATTAATATGAACATCATTCATGCACATGTAGGTGAACTAATTATCCATTTAACATTATTAAACAGTTAAAATTAACAATTAAAACTCAAAAAAATTGTTTCAGCCAAGTGTATCAGTCGGTATCAGTTTTAATTGGAAATTTAAGAATTCGAAATCAATTAATCATCAAAATCGCAATCTAACCTACTCATCACTCATTACATATATAGGTGAGTCTAAATCTAAACATTTAGCAGCATTAAATTAGGAAAAATGCAATTTAAAACCCAAGGAAAAACTGAAACAGTGAAGGTATCATGCGTATCAGTCTTTAAGGGATTCAATGAATTCGACTCTAAATTAATCATTAAAATTACAAATAAGGAGTTGGTAATTAGTGTAGCATAAGTGTAGGTGTCCTGAGAGTCGTTTAGTGTCCAAAAATTATGACACAGGTGTGTCCAACACATTGCAAACACGTGGGGTGCACCCAGTGTTGCACAGTGTCGTGCACGCATGCACATGAGTGTAGGACACGACACACGACACTTCGTGTCATGTGTACATACCCACGTGGTCGCCTAGGGTAGGGCTACACATGGGATAGCCTGACACGTGTCCACGACGTGTCTACAGAGGACACGAACGCATGTGTGCGCGTGTCTGTACGTGTTTCAGCCGCCTGCGTGCGACAGCTCGCGGCCAGTACGGGCGTGATTGCTCCGTGTGTGCTCAACCATCTGCTCCCAAATTTTGGGAGCATGATGTCAGACATTTCCCCCCACTCTCCACAAAATTTCGTGTCCCAAAGTGTCCCGTGTCATGAGATATGGACCCCGATAGGCAGGACACAGGCGTAGGGTTCGTGCAACGTGTCCAAGGCCAAAAACTCGACACAAACCGACACGAAACCCATAACATCCTTCACAAAAATTAATACACACATGTATATCTACAGATCTATGAAATTAGATTTCAAAAATACGAAAATAAATCCCTAAGGGGCATTTCTACAAACACCTATGTATCTACTATGATACGTGTCCGATACGGACACGAAATTGACACGAATTGTGCCCAAATCTCGGGGACAGCTAGGAAATCCTTAAACCTAGTCCTATATGCAAAGAAAACAGGAAAAACAATGGGTTTAAATAGTTTACCTATTGAGTGTCAATACTCAAGAAAAGCTTCAAATGGAATGATTCCAAATAGCAACTCCCAAGCTCCAAATGGCACACAAACTGAGGTGACCCTCCAGAATCAGTATACAAACAATAATTAAATCCTAATGCAAAAGACTAGGGTTAAAAAGGAGTTGAAATGAATTAAATAAGATTTTAGGAAAATGGGAAATTACCTCTCCTTCCAAATATAGGTCAAAAACAAAAGAGGCAAGAACACACTAAGAGAATACTTATAGGCAAGGAAAAACCCTAATTGTGGCTGCCAAGGGTGTCCTAATTAGGGTTAGGGTTTCATGTATTGGTCCATGGGCTTAAGTCCTAATCATTTAAGTCATGAAGTCATAAGTCATTTCCTAAAACCATAAGTCATGACTTAATTACACTAAACTTAATCCTCTCATTCTAAAACTAATCTCTAATGACTAAAAAGGGTTAACTCAAGTTAGACTAGGGTTACCATAGCTAGGGTTAGGTTCTAGGCTAGTCTACTAGTCTCAACAAGTCAAAGTTAAACTAGAATTCACCAATTCAATAAATTAATAAAAATTCAAACATTCACCAAAAGACCAAAATACCCTCAAACTAGAAATGTGGTAGTGACAGTGCTGATGGGCGCATCTATATGATGCACAGTCTAACCGGCACATCTTTTTGCGTGGCGCATCCTTATTGGTCTGTCTGTTGAGTTCTTCGGGGCATTGATGGCTCTATGACTTAACTGAATTCGAAGGAAAAAATTCATCATCATAAATACAAGTAAATTGCACTAACTTTGGGAAGGTTGCCACTTGGCGCATGGGTTTGATTTGTCCTGGCCTATAAATAGCAATAGTTTGAGAGAGTTTTGTTGTCTCTCCCTTGACTTCTCGACGAAGATGGATTCGACTGATCCTCCTCCTTGGCAAGACGCTGTACTATGGGTGATGGTTCTCCTTGTTCGAAGAAGCTTTGACGGTGAACTTCTTCAGAAAACTGAGATTCGCCGAGTTGGAATGGACAAAGCAGTTTATGTTCGAGCCACTTGCTGGTAGTATTCTTCTACGAGACGACATCGAGTGCCAAGTTGAATGCATGGTAAAGTCTTCAATTGGCATCATGTTTCTGAGACGATATCGGACAGGCACTGCATGTTGCAACTGCTGGAACATGCACAGACTATCTTGGTGGTGGAGCTACTGTCTTGTGGCCGCAGCAGTTGATGGAGACCGTAGCACAAGTATGTCCCGTAAGGGGCGAGTTGTGCATGATGGTCGTCTCTCCCGATCTACGTCTGTGAGTGATCACATTACGTAAATCATGTGAGATATTGACACTCGTACCCTCTTCAGGCGTATGGCAAAGCCAAGCGTCAGGGTGAGTGTATGAGTGAGACTCGTACTCTCTTCAGGCACATGGCAAAGCGAAGCGTCAGGGTGAGTGTATGAATGACACTTGTACCCTAATCAGGCGCATGGCAAAGCCAAGCGTCAGGGTGAGTGTATGAATGACACTCGTACCCTAATCAGGCGCATGGCAAAGCCAAGCGTTAGGGTGAGTGTATGAGTGATGCGCCAACTTTACACCCCCATTAGGCACATGGCAAGGCCAAGCGCCGGGGTGATCAAGTGAATATTGCGTCCCCTGATCCAGCGCATAAGGCACGCCCAGATCAGTAGTAGGGGAACCACATTTATAGTGACTTGAACCAGCCTCAGACGCACAACCAATGTAGGCGCGGGGGTTCAAGACCACAGAATTTGCCTTGCACGACTTGGTTGCGAACGCAGTAGCACCCAAGTGAGACAAGGACTTTGAGGGTCGGCTCGTTTCTGGCACAGAAGCACCCGAGTCAACTTTGTACAGCTTACCATAAGCAGCGCACATGATTGTGAGCGCATACTTCTGGTTTGTCGTTGGCATAACACGTTTGAGGCGCATGGCCCGTGCCGCCTTGGAGTTCTTCGTACTAGCCTGTGAAGGCGTATAGTACTCAAAATCCAACTTTTCTCGCCTTGACAGCGAGTGAAGAACTTGCAGCCAACCCAGAAGAAGAGAAAAACTACTACAACTTTTTGTGGCTCGAACGGGCTCCCTGGATGACGGGCTCCTTTTTTTTTATTTATTTTGGTGCCCTTTTCAAAGGAGGCAAGAGGGCTCTATATATATAGTAGAATGAGACCTCTCTTCCTCTCCTTTCCGATGTGGGATTAAAAGTAATATCCCTCCTTTTTTATGCTTCTACAAGTCCCCCTTCAAAGTTTTTAAAACTTTTGGACAAGTTTTGAAATACTTTGAACAAGAAGCATGGATAGAATAGCTGTTTAGGTGTGACAATCCTATCAGAGGTAGTATGGACGTGATAGGTTTGGATACTTCTACCGGGGCCAAGATCATATGGCTGAGATTCTGGAGGCGTCGGTGGCTGAGCTCGACCAGCATCTTTCCGAACTTCAGAGTATTCGACGGAATGACTTTTCTGCTCTGATAGAAGCAGAACAGAAGAAATTGATAGCTGAAGTTGAGTCGTCTTATCAGGCCACGGTGGCCATCTGGGACCGCGAGGTGGCCGATGCTGAGGCTGCGACGGAGAGACTATCTCAGTCCACGCAGGAGAAGGTGGAGCTGTGGGCCGCAATGAATGCTAGTATAGCGGAGGTTACTGCCAAGATTCGCCTCCTTGAAGACCAGTGAGCCTAACTTTTATTAGATGCTGAGCGAGCCCAGGCTGAGCACGTATCGTCCAAGGAGGAAGAAGCAGCTGTTACTCGCCATATTCTTTCTCTGACTCACCAACGGCAAGAGTTGGACGCCAAGTATGAGAATGATACTGCTCCTGAAGCTGTGGAAGCGATACGTCAAGAAGCTGAACGCCGAGTCTTGGCAACTGTGGGGACTCGGGCTGAAGACTTGAAGCATTGGATTGAAGAGCTTTCTTCCAATCCCAGTGATGCTTAGGGATTATGCAATGATGCACATCGGATTGAAGAGCTTTCTGCCAATCCCAGTGATGCTTAGGTATTGTAGTCTCTTTTTTTGTTATTTTGTAGTTTGCAACTTCTGCTGGAGATGTAATTCTTTACTTTTAAATAGAAAATAAAGAATTTTGTGGTGTGTTCATTTTTTTGCTGTCGTGAACTAGTAATTTGTGTGGACCTATTATCTTTTGCGCACCTTGGTTTTTAGGTACAGATAATAAGTTTGAGAGAACCGACATGTTTGCTCAAAAGTAATGTGGACGTGGCACATATGGGGTTCAAATGAAGGAATCTTCCTACTCAGAGGTGTTATGGACGTGGCAGGAGTGACTCTGGAGGATACGCGGAACTACTCAGAGATAATATGGACATGGAAGTTCTGCGATCGATGTACGGCAACGCGGGGGTTGTTTGTACGGGATGTTTACTCAGAGGTAATGTGGAGTGGTAAACATGATAAGTAGCATAGTCTTACGTAGTGTAAGATTCTTCTTTGCATGGTATAGAGGAGCAACTCAGAGGTAATGTGGACGTGGTTGTTCTTCTACTGAGGATAGAATGCCATGGAGCAACTGGGTTCCGAAAGCATAGGATTTTGTGAAGGGGAGGTGTATGTGAGCTCTGATGATCAGGTCCACTGACTCTCTTGTTGAGTAGAGATGGAAGTACATGTCTACAAGATGTCATGAGTAGTACTTCTTTAGGAATTTACCGTTGATGGGCATCATGAACAAGTCCCCGTTTGGTCGGACGAGGCGGTAAGCACCGTTTGAGTATACCGTCTCTATAATGAAAGGTCCTTCCCACTTGGGCTCGAACTTTCCTGGTATTTTGTGAGTCAATACCATCGGCCTCATGACTGCCAGGACCAGGTCGCCAACTTGGAAAGTCCTTTGCTTGACCTTTTTGTTGAAAGTCTGTGATATACGGGCTTGGTAAAGTTCAATGCGCCGCTGAGCTAGGAGACATTTTTCGTCAAGTGCCTCCAATTCTCGCAGACGACGACGTTGATTGTCTTCTTCAGTCAATTGGTTTGTGATCGCTACACGGAGTGAGGGTATCTGAATCTCGAGAGGCAGTACCGCTTCGTTCCCGTAGACTAAGGAGAATGGGGTGTTATCCGTTGGAGTCCGTACCGTTGTACGGTAGGCCCAAAGACATTCGTCAATTTTTTTATCCCAGTCGCGTTTGTTGGATGACATAACCTTTTTGAGTAGCTTGACGATAGTCTTGTTAAAAGTCTCGGCCAATTCGTTTGCTGCCGAATTGTAGGCGGTTGATGCCACATTCTGAATGCGGTTCTTGCCACAGAACCTGCTAAAAATATGGCTGATGAACTGTGGACCGTTATCGTAGATAATCCTTCGAGGTACCCCGAAACGGTAGATGACATGGTGCTTGATGAAGCTGATCATCCTGGAGCTTTTTACTTCCGTCAGTGGAACTGCTTCTGCCCATTTGGAGAAGTAGTCGGTGATGGCTAGGATAAAACGGTGTCCCCTCGAAGTGTAACGCCCCCGAACCAGAATACTGGAGAGCGGGGGCATATATAGCCAGCTACGTATAATGAAATAGAATCCACCCCACTATACGGTCACGACTGTCTAGATATATGAGGGTTTAACTATAATCCATCAGTCTCATATGGTCAATAAAAAGTCTAATTGTCTCAATCTCAAGCAAGCAAGTAAAGTTACAAGATGTAAGATTACCAAATATACAATAGTAAGGCATCCCAAACATTATATATCCAGCTGATCATGAAGCTAATCGTTATAAAATGTGAGGACTAGCAAGAGTTTAGTCATACATGATCAACCCTAGGATCTGGCAATCATGTTACAGCCCGTAGACAGACAATAATAAGGTATGTAATACGAGCTAACAGGTGCTCGCCGGCTAAATGCCTCAAAATAAAAATTTTATAATAGAGTGGGAGAGCAAAAATAAACCCACTCGTTGCCCTGGTTATGCCTGGTGGTCACCATCGGACTGGAAGGTCGGTAGATCCTCTGAAGCTGCTCCGAAATCTGGCCATACAAAACCAGCTGGGTCAGATCCCAGAAAGAGCAAGTGCCCAGAGGAGGCTTCACTTAAGAACTAAAACTAGCACATTAGAATTAAATATTAAAATCAGTTATAAAAGAGCTTGGTAATAAAGAATAACAACAGTCATAATGGAGTACGAGGGAACCATTCAAGTAGCCGGGTCACAACCCTTAAACCAAACAAGGACCGGGGTTGTAATCCTTCACCTGAATAGAACTCCGTCTCCAATTCCTGTTGGTAAGATAAAACATTACAAGTATGACGTGGGGTACAATAAGACAATAAACGAAGAGAGGACTTAAAACTGCTTCGGGAGCCAGGTTACAACCCTTAAACCAAACAAGGACCGGGGTTGTAACCATTTGCCTGAACAGAACTTAGCCCCTGATTTTTATTTTTAAAAGTGACAATCATGCGATCAAGCTTGCAATAATCAAGCACTTAAAATATACCATACAATCGCTCCCGGCCAATCAGTGACTACGGCTTTCTACATTAGCTAACTAGGGTTATCACAACATGCAGTGAGATGTTCCTACAGCCACAAGCCCTGCAGCTAATCCATGTTATCCAGGCGACTTGGGTTCATTAAGCAGTGCCTCGATCTTTTTTATATATCCGTGAATCTAGACTTGTGCCCTACTCGTCGGTAGGCTGCAAGTCCAACAATGGTGGCCGGGATAACGGGATCGCCTGTAGCTGGAGAAATCTCTCATGACTACTGAATTATTCTAGTTATTAGCCTTAGCCATTTACAGTAGGTACCCCTGACCGTGGTACTCAGGGATCCCTATCCTAGACATGATGCAAACATTTTGGTTCAATTGTACAAACAAAATCATCCACGGTGTCCAGGCCATCCAATCTTGTCATGACATGCCAGCCGTCGCAACAGCCTTCAAAAATATATATATATATCATGTCATGTCCACTGTCAGAAGTGCGCCACATCGGGCCACTATCACGTCATGTCAAAAGTGCACCACAACGGGTCACCATTGTGTCAGGAAATAATTAATTTAGCACAAGCACACATTTGGTAATTAAATATTATAAGGGACAAGGACTGTGGGGGACTCATGCGGCTCGAAAAATTTTTCATGCGGCCAGCAGTCACTTACTTATACGGCTAAGCAATTAAATGCTTGCATGCGGCTAGCAAAATATATAAGCATGCAATATAATGCATTAAATATAACATGCGGCTAATGCTAAATAATTAAGCATGTATTAATATAATGCATTAACACTTCATATGGCTGATTTATTCCCATGTTCCCATATGCGGCTCATTATTGGCATTTGCATGCAAGCAATGCCACAAAGCATGTATTAATATGCATGCAAGCAAAGCCACGTAATCATGCAAGCAACAAAGCATGCAACAAAGTATGGATGCAAGCAAAGCCACGTAATCATGCAAGCAACAAAGCATGCAACAAAGCATGCAACAAAGTATGCATGCAAGCAAAGCCACGTAATCATGCAAGCAACAAAGCATGCAACAAAGTATGCATTCATTTGTATGTAGGCAAAGACTTGTATTTGTATGCAAATGGATTAGCTAAATGCAAGCATGCATGCGGATTACAATGCATGCGGCCAATGGATTATAATGCCTGCGGCCAGCATTAGCTAAATGGCCATGCGGCCAATGGATTATAATGCCTGCGGCCAGCAACTTTATTGCATATGCGGCCAAGGTCCTAATGCATCAAAATATGCATGCAAGCATGCATAAAAAAATATGCAAAAGCTTGCCAAAAAGGCCATACGGCCAAGATGTTTCCTCATGCGGCTACGTATTAATGCATGCAAAATAAGCAAAATGCTAATACTATAAGCATTTAATGCTTAAGAGCCATGTGGCATGCTGCTGTTACTATAAGCATTTAAATGCTTAAATGCCATATGCGGCTCATTAATGCTAAATGCATGCAGTGAGAAAAGGCCATGCATTGCTAAATGCTAATGCATGCGGCTCACTTTGGTGTTGGCCTATGCGGCTCACTATTAGCATTGCATGCGGCCAAGTGCTTGTACATGAATGCAACTGTTGCTTGCTAATGCATGCAACTAAAGAAAAGGCCATGCATTAAATTAGGCTTGCTAATACATGCATTAAAATATGCAAAGGCCATGCGGCTCATATTGTGCTGGCCATATGCGGCTAACATTTAATAAATGGCCATGCGGCCAACAAAATTTAGTGGCCATGTGGCCAAGGCAATTAATGCTCATGCGGCTCAGCAAACACCCGTAGGTCAAATTTGGGCAAAAGTGAAATTCTCTGCAACATTGAACCATCAAATAACAAGATCATGCAGGTTTGATAGATCAAACTCATAAAAACCAAAAATACCACAAAACTAGATTTACAAGAATTTAACCATGGAAATGAAAAATACTAAGTACTAAAGTGGGTTAGAAATACATGAGGAAGACAATAGAACAATAAAAATGGATTTTCTCCATGAAGCAAGGTGCACTTACCTAAACCTTCCACTCTCAGGTTGGTGGAGAAGTAATGGTGGGGAAGAAGAAGAGTTAATGAGGAGAGAGAAGTATTTGGTGGGATATTTAATGAAGAGGGTGGTGGTAGGTGGGAGTGGTTTGGTTCACATAAAATCAAACAAAATCGAACCATACAAAACCAAGCCGAACCAAGTCAAGTCGGGCCGAACCAAACAAGGAGACATGCAATACGGGTCAAAATACGTTCACGTATTTACGAACAATGGTCATCACAACTCTACCCACCTTAAAAGAATTCCATTCTCAGAATTTAATCAAGAGGCTAGAGGTGCAAGGATAAGCTATACTAATCACAGGCAAGCTATACTAGTCAAGCAATCAAGCAATTATTCATGCAAGCAAGGAATCGAAGGCATGAGGCATAAGAAAGATATTATACCTCACGAGTCAAACGGGTCGGGATATCGCGATCGGATATCATCCTCACGCTTCCACGTTGACTCACCCAATGAGTGATGACCCCAAGCAACACGGACTAACTTGATAGTCTTGTTCTTGAGTATCTTCTCTCTTTGGTCCAATATGGATACGGGCCTCTCCTCATACGAAAGGTTGGTACCAACAACCAATTCTGAATGATCCAGGATATGACTCAAATTCGAGATATACCGTCGTAGTTGGGATACATGGAACATGTCATGCACCTCACTCAGAGACGACGGAAGAGCGAGACGATAGGAAACATCTCCTACTCGCTCCAGAATGTCGAACGGCCCTATATACCTAGGACTAAGCTTTCTCCGTACGCCGAAAACGAATGACGCCACGGTTAGGCGAGATCCTCAGGAATACATGGTCGCCGACAGAAAATTCAAGGGGATGCTGATGAGAATTGGCCCAATGGCGCTGACGATCTTGTGCAACGCGAAGATGATCTCTGACTCTCCTAACCACCTCAACTGTCTGAGTGATCATCTCTGGACCAAGTATTTGTCTCTCTCCAATGTCGTCCTATGCTAGTAGGGATTTGACTTTCTTCCATACAGTGCCTCGAACGGTGCCATCTGGATGCTAGCTTGAAAACTGTTGTTGTACGAGAACTCTACCAGGTGCAGGTGATCTTCCCACGAATCACTAAAGTCGAGTGTACAAGATCTCAACATATCCTCAAGAGTCTGGATCGTGTCTCCGACTGACCATCTGTCTGCGGGTGATAAGCTGAGCTGAACTGCGGTGAGTTCCCAAACTCTCTTGCAAGCTATGCCAAAAGTGCGACGTAAATCTTGAATCTCGTTCCGAGGTATACTGACTGGTACTCCATGGAATCTGATAATCTACCGAGATACATCTCTGCTAGCTGAGCTGTCGACTGGCCAACTCTGAACGGGAGAAAGTGAGCCACCTTCGTGAGCCTGTCAACTATAACCCAAATAGCATCTCTACTGGCTGGGGATCTAGGTAATCCAGTCACGAAATCCATGGTTATATGCTTCCATTTTCATTCTAGAATTGGCAAGGGCTGAAGAAGTCCTGCTGGCCTCTGATGTTCAGCCTTGACTTATTGGCAAACCAAACACCGAGAGACAAACTGAGCTATCTCCCTCTTCATGCCATTCCACCAAAAGTGCTAACGGATATCACAGTACATCTTCGTGCTACCGGGATAGATCGAATACTGAGATCTGTGAGCTTCCCATCACCTCATGTCTAATATCTCTACTGGGTACACAAAGACGCTTACCATGTCGAAGTGTACCGTCTTCGTGAATGCATAATTCTGGTCATCGTCCGGCTTCACATTCTGCTCTAAGCCGCTGAAGCTTAGAATCAGAGGACTGAGCTACCTTGATCCTCTCAACTATACTGGACTGTACTTGCATACTGGCCATCATTGCTACATTGGTAGGAAGGACAACTTCTATACCCATCTTCTGAAGATCTGCTAACAACTCTGGTTGCGCTGTCAGAAAATAAACCCGACTCTCCTGCTCAATGCATCTGCAACAACGTTGGCCTTCCCAGGATGATACTGCAGGTTGACATCATAATCCACAAGTAGCTCTAGCCACCTTCTCTGACGCATATTAAGGTCCTTCTGGGTGAAAACATACTTCAGGCTCTTGTGGTCGGTGAAAATCTCCACCCTATCTCCATACAGGTAGTATCTCCACAACTTAAGTGCAAACACTACTGCTGCCAGCTCTAAGTCATGGGTTGGGTAATTTCTCTCATGATCACGAAGTTGACGTGACGCATAAGCTATTACCTTCCCATGTTGCATCAAAACACATCCTAATCCTCTGCCTGAAGCATCACAGTACACTAAAAATCCTCCGGTCCCATCTGGAAGTGTGAGAACGGGTGCCGTCATCAAGCCTCACTTCAGCTTCTCAAAAGATTCCTGACATTCTGCTGTCCAAGCAAACTGTACATCCTTGCGAGTCAACTGGGTCAATGGCGCTGAAATCCAAGCAAAGTTCGAAACAAATCTCCGGTAGTAGCCGGCCAATCCAAGAAAATTGCGAACTTTAACTGTACTGGGCACTGACCATGTTTCGATAGCCACGATCTTCTGGGAATCCACTTCCACTCCACTATGGTAATGATATGACCCAAATATGAAATACGACCGAGCCAGAACTCGTATTTACTAAACTTGGCATACAACTGGTGCTCTCGGATAATCAAGAGGACAACTTTGAGATGCTGCTCATGCTTTGCTTCACTCTTGTTGTAGACCAGGATATCGTCTATGAACACGATCACGAATGATCCAAATAAGGTATAAGATACGATTCATGAGGTCCATGAATACAGCCGGAGCATTGGTTGCACCAAAGGCATAACAAGGAACTCCCAATGCCCATATCTGGATCTGAAAGCTGTCTTCGGGATATCCTGCTCTCTGACTCTGATCTGGTGGTATCCTGACCGTAAATCAATCTTCGAGAATACTGCGCTCCTCTGAGTTGATCAAATAATTCATCTATCCTGGGGAGAGGATATCTGTTCTTGATTGTTACTGAGTTCAAGGTACGATAGTCAACACATAATCTGGACGTACCATCCTTTTTTTCACAAGAAGTATCGGGCTCCCCAAGCTGATCCACTAGCACGAATGAATCCCTTGGTTCTGAGTTCTTCAATCATCTTGTATAATATCTTTAATTCTGACGGCGCCATCCTGTAGACTCTCTCTGACACTGGTGCTGTCCCGGGAATCAAGTCGATGTAAACTCGATCTTCGCTCTGGCGACATTCCTGGAAGCTTTTTTGAGAAAACATCTAAAAATTCCTCGACTACCCGGGGTAACTGCACTGCTGCTACGGCCATCCGCAATACTGGAGGAGAAGGTTCAACTTCGCCTCGAAAAAAGGAAAACTCGGCTCTCCTGGAATACTAAAAACAACTCTGCCAATATGGCAGTCTATCCTAGCATACTGGTCTCTCAACCAATCCATCCCTAAGACTACATTATAATCGGCCATCGGAAATTCTATCAGCCTAGCGAAAAACTCTCTACCGCTAACCACGATCCGACACGAGGAGAACACTCTATCTACTCCCACAAGACTTTACCAGTAAGTATATTGAGCCTTACTGATAATGACTCGGGCTCCAGTCCTACCCTGTCGCAAATCGTGCAGACATAAATGATGCGATGCACCAGAGTCAAATAACACTGAAGCAGAAAAGTTGTTGACGAGAATAGTACCTGCCACTACCTCACCTGGCGTCACTCCTTCTTCTCCCATGGTCAAAGCCAACACTTGACCATGTCCTCTGGGTGCCGGCCCTCTCTGCTGGAATCCTTGCTGCTTATTCTGAACTTGCGCCTGGGCATACTGCTGAGGCCTTTGCTGATGAAAAGTCTGGGCCTGCGTCGGCAATGGCCTCGGAGATGGAAACTGTTGCTGGACGGGTACTGGGGCTGGTCCCCTAACCGATGAACTGGTCATGGCTGGTGATGAGTCAGTCCTAAACGGGCAGGACCCTACCTTGTGGTCTGGCACTCCACAAAGCAAACACAGTCCTCGAGCCTTACGACACTCTGAAACAACATGTCCAGGCTTCCCACAATAAGACCAGCCCATGGGGGAAGAATGCTTCTGCTTCTGATGCTGAGGATACGTCGGGGTTGAATGTTGAACCGACGTAACTGAAGCTGTCATTCTCGGAGCTCCAATGGTCAAAGCCCTGGCTGCTGGGACTGGAGCTGATGACTGATTCATCTGGCCGTGAGATCGCTTTCGACCTCGGTCCTGTCCACAATCCTCTGGGAGGTATACTCATGCCTCCTAGCTGTCCTCAATACCGAATCAAAAGTCTGATGCTCAAACTGCTCCACCGCCAGAAAAATCTCTTGGTGGAGTCCCTGCTGAAATCGCTGGGCTCTATCGAACTCGGTTGCCACCAAGGTGGGAGCAAACCGACTAAGCCTAAAAACTCGGCCGCATACCCATCGACCGTCCTGTCCATCTGTTTCAAATTGGTGAACTTGGTCTGCAGATCGTACCGAGCCACCACATCGAAGTACTTGGTCCGAAACTGTTACGAACCGCTCCCGAATAATCGGATACGAGTCGGACACGCCCAGCCTTTTCGTTAGACACAAAGTAAGATGTATCAATCTAGGGAAACTAACCAGATATCAAGACAAGTATGAAAATACAGCATCTATAAATGTGTCCCAACCAGTGTAAAGTACAACTCAGAATTTATTACATTCCAGCAATGAAAGTAACCTACTAGTCTCAATACAGGAAAATATAAAATGCTAAAGGTAAAATCTAGGCTTCTGCAGCCTCTAAGTCACAAGCAGCTCCAGCTGGCTCAGCAAGAAAAGTTATCCTGTCCATAATAGGTGTCGCACAGGGCCTCCAACTCACCTGCATATCCTATTCAGGAGCAGAACAAGTACAATTCTAGGTAATGAACAAGACATCATGATATGAAAGTACAAGGAAACATGAAAAGTACAGAAAGAACATGGTGTAAGTACATGAAGGAACATGGTGTGTAAAGTACATAAAGAACATGGTATGTAAGAACACAAAAGAACATGATATGTAAGCACAGGAAAGAACATGGTATCTCAGGAATCATAGGAACTAAGTACATGACATATCTCCTGAATATGTGTGTACAATATTTGAAATATAACTAAGTATGTGACCGGCTAGGGGTAAGCACATGAAAGCACATAAAAGCACATGAATGGTATGGCTTAGGACCCGCGTACACGATGCGGGGTCTAAGCTAAACACACCTGAGTTGTTTCTTGGGTTTGGTCACATAAATAGTATATTTCCCCACCCCAGGTACAAGTAATAAGAACAAGGAACATGAGCACCAGAAAATACATGTCGTGTTGCAGTGTGTCAATGAAGAAAGCACAAGATATAATGAAATACACAAACGTAGAGTGTACTTGCCTTGCTCCAGGAAAGTACGGGTGAAGATCGGGGCTATATGTTCTCCTGTATTTAATAATGACTTACAAATTGATTAATATCAAGGCAAGTTCACATTGGTTATCACAAAAACTCTACTCCTGATTAACATACATTAATCAAATCTTCTACTTAATCTATCCTATAATCTACTACTCAAAATCTAAATACAAATGATTATTTAAATACCATACCTAGTTTTAGTATATAGCTCAAGTAACATGCAACCCTTTAAAACTATTACACTTAATCAACCTTAGCTAAATTGAAACCCTTCTTGCTTAATGAAGAATATGAATTAATCTTCAATAGGTTTGTACATGGACAGGACATAATAGGGCTTAATGTTCATTCAAAATCACATATGGCAATGTGGTAGATCTGTTGCACTGCCTATGACATTCTCTTCATTTCCTGGGACAGGTGGTCAATAAATGATTAGGGTCAACAGTCCTGAAGAGAGGTCAGTCCTGAGTAGGACTGAGATGAATCAATCTAAACAAGCTGACTTGGTCAGTCATGTTTAGACTGATACACTAGGCCTAAAGAAAACTAATGTAATAGTTCAAATATCACATACATGTCTGAAATTCAACCAAGTTCAGTTCTATACTCCTTCGAAATTGACAGTACATGGACTATCAATAAGCTGATTTCTACAGGGCATTGGCATCAAAATCTAAGGTAAGGCTGTACCAGTCTAGTTCAAATCAGTGTTAAATAACCAGGTCCTGGACATTCAAATCACTGGGTATACAAGTCACAGGAAAATCAATCACTGATCATTCAAATCACAGGAAATCAATTCACTAGAAATTCGAGTCACAGAAATTCAAATTACTGATCATTCAAATCACAGGAAATCAATTCACTGGGCATTCAAATCTAAGGTAATCACTAACTTCCTGAACCAAAAACAGTCCACATAACAATCTAAATCGAGCTGAACTTGGTCCAGTACCTAAAGTTCGTAAAACTCATACAACTGTCCCTATGAATCTAAGTTTTGACTGAAATAACTAACAAGCCTAAACATGAGCCTATCAGGTTTGACATAACCCCACAGGACTGAACTCAAACAGTTCCAGTTTGATGTATTGAACCCTCATTCATTCAATCTGAAACAAACACTATCAGTCAATAGGTAAGGTACTGAAGCTGGCATCCAGTTCAAGATTTATCCTATTTCAAACCTGGGAGTTCTCTCCACTAACTAAATAACTGTCAAGCATTACCTTAAATTCCCAGATCATAAGCTGCAATTTAAGTACCAATCAGTCCTAAATAAGTTCAATACTGTCCATATCTCAGTCCAAGAATCGATCATAGCTGGAATTTACCAAAAGTTACTTAGATACAGGGCTTCAATAATTTATCAAAAATGAACTTAATTCTCCTTGTCCTCATTAACAATTTGTTACTGGGATTTTTATTCAATCAAGGTAGTTGCATCGTCCATTACTCTAGGCATTTACAGATAATCAACATCAAGTTTCTTTTAGGAACTAAAATAAACCAACAAGACTTGGACTGTTATGAACTCTGCAAATAGCAGTGCGAGCTAAATTCAATCACTGATTTAATTAAGCAGTCAGGATATCTCAACTAAGACTTAAATCTAAGTAGGTACCAATGTTAAACCAATCTTGGGATTCAAATCCATATCTCCACATTGATCCCACGACATAATTCAATAGTTCAAAATCACCCTACAGAAATAAATTACATGATGAAATCAATCCTTCGATACCAAGCCTTGAATCAATCCCGAGTTGCCTGGTTAAATCCTGATACTTGAATCAATCAAACCAAATGCAATATTATGCAATTTATCCACTGTCATGATATAAACAAGGTTATCAAGATCTAAGGAAAAAATAATATGAAACTTACCTGTTCCCAGTTCGAGATCACACTAAAATCTTAAGTCCTCAAGCCTAAAATTCGAATGGATACAAGAATACATCCATCAATAGATGGAATACATCATTGAAACAAAGTTGAGAAAACATAATGCTCTCAGAAATTTATAGGAGCAAAAGAGCATCAAAGCATAGATCACTTACGATCTCGATCTCAGCGACATAAAACTCGATCACGGTGTTCTTCGAACTCAACCAATTTCCACAGATCTGTGAACTCTAAAGAGAATGCAACAATCGAATATCAAGGGGGGTAGGCCAAAGGATGTTCGAATTCAATAATTGAAATTACCTAGGTTGGATCAAACGAAGAAGGAAGGGTTGCTGCGCTTCAGATCTCGAATGCCCACTGGACTGGTCGTCGTCCCACCACGATTGATCGATGATCCGTTCGAGGAAGAATGGGTTGATCTTCAAATTAAGAAAGAAAAGCTAATTACAGGATCTCAAATTCTAGATCTAAAAGAATCGATCACAACTTACTTACTCTAGATGGCAAATTGAAGGAAAGGAGGAGTGGATCTTGGCATTGTCTCCCTTCCCAGAGTTCTGCAGAGCGCCATTAATGGCAAGCTTTGAGGAATGGATTGAAGATGATGCCCCAATAGGAACGGCTGGGTCGATTAAATAGGTGGCTGGACTGGAAAAGTGAAGAGAGAAATTTGGAGAGAAAAGAATGAAACTGTCGAGCACATGGCTCCTTAACAGAATCAGTTAGAGGAAATTTCAAATTCCTTCTCTAGCTCAGAAGAATGGCTGAGAAGAATGAGTTCATTCCAACTCATGAAGGTGGGTTTAAAAGAATGGTTAGTCCATGGGCTTATACCCAAAAGCCTACTAGTTACATGAATAAAAGCCTCAAACAAATTGGCTTAAAAAAATAGTAATGATTAACATTAATAATAATAACTTATAAAAGAAGAAAAAAAATCAGGAAATTATTTTAAGAAAAAAAAAAAAAATTTGAGAAGTGGAGTTACAAATCTCTCCCCCTTAAAAATTTTGTCCTCGAAATTCGAAGACCCCAAAATAAATCTCAGCAAATCACACAAGATCCAAACACCAGTCATTTATTAAAAATAGACTTTTAAAAGAACATAGTACAATTAAATCAATCAAACAGAGTAGAATAGCGCTCCCGCATCTCGTCCTCGCGCTCCCATGTGGACTCTCCCAGAGAGTGGTGCATCCACATGACGCGGACAAGAGGAATGGTCTCGTTCCAAGCGCTTCTTCCTTCGATCCAGGACCTCTACTGGCTGCTCCTCGTAAGTCAAACTCGGGCCCACCTCTAGCTCTGAGTAGTCCACTATATGGCTCGGGTCTGGAATGTAACGTCAAGCTGAGATATGTGGAAGACGTTGTGTACCCCCTCCAAGCTAGCTGGAAGCGCTAGTCGATATACCACCTCGCAATCCGTGCAGTCACGTCGAGGGCCATGAATCTCGGACTGAGCTTCCCGTCTCTGCCAAATCTGATGACGCCTCTAGTCGGTGAGATCTTCAGGAACACTCTATCTCCAACCGCGAACTCAAGTGCCCGTCTGCTGCTGTCCGCCCAGTGCTTCTGTCGATCCGTACAACTCTGATACGCTCTCTGATCAGTCTGACTTTCTCAGCTGAATCTACCACCATCTCTGGCCCAAGCAAAGCTCTATCGCCAATGTCATCCTAAGATAATGGCGTACGACATATTCGTCCATACAGTACCTCGAACGGGGTTCTCTATGCTAGCCTGATAACTGTTGTAATAGGCAAACTCTACTAGATGTAAATGATCCTCCCACGAACCGCCAAATCAAGTACGTAAACCCGCAGCATGTCCTCCAGTATCTGAATGGTCCTTTCGGACTGTCCGTCCGTCTGTGGATGATAGGCGGTACTGAAATTCAACTGCGACCCCAAGCTCAGCTGTAGACTCCTCCAAAATGTGATATAAAATGGCTATTTCTGTCTGAAACGATGCTAACTGGCACTCCATGAATCCGCATAATCTGTCGCATGTAGAGGTCTACAAGCTTCTCGGTCGACAGCCAACCTTGAACGGAATAAAATAGACAGACTTCGTTAATCTGTCCACGATCACCTAAATAGCATCCTTGCCACCGGGAGTACATGGTAATCCAGAGACGAAATTGTTGCCATTAAAATCTTTTGATGTAATTTCAATACAAACAGAACAGTGTTACAATGGAGACTTAGATGTAGTCCTAGGAGTACACTTTTGTTTATCTGGGTCCCTTGTGCGATAGAGCGAATGGTAATGTTGACTCCGTTGACGATCTGACGACGGTTCTCGGTTCTCTGAAGGTCTGAGTTGCTCTGGGTGCCGGAGCTTGCGGAGAGGAAGAAGACGTTGAGTGTCTGTATCTGCCTCTGTGTGTGTATTCGTAGGTCTGTCTCTGTATATGTATGTCGGTAGGTGCGTCCGTAGATGTGAAAGAAGAAATGATCCCTCTATTTATAGTCTGCAGGCTGGCTGCTCATGCGCACATATGTCGGATGCACTTGGTCATGGGAACGCCACGTGGTGATTGCTGATGGAGGTGCATGGGCGATGCACTCTGATTGAGGAGTTGAATCCTTCTTGTTGCCTTTGTGGCTACGACCAGCTGACATGTAGCAATAGAGAGGATCTTTCAGTTGCTGAGATCTTGGGTGATTAGCACCCCTTCATAGGCTGAATCGAGTCAAAGGACACGTGTCGTAGGTCCATGGCTCAAAGATCTCGAATTTGGTGGAGAGTGATCAGATAGGATGCGCCTGGATTGGGCGTATGAGGAGACTTTGCTTGTAACCTTTAGGAGTCACGAACCAGTCTGGACGTACGGCTTTTGAGGTGCATGTGAGGCTTCAGTAGTGACTTGACTTCTGTCTTTAGGGATCAGAGAAAAGTCTGAGGCAAATGGTTTTTGAGGCGCATACAGAGATTTGGGAGCATGACTGCGGAGGCGCATGCAAAAGGTTGGGCGGCCACGTGGCTTGTAACCGCTGGAGGAAAGTAATATGGTGCTGACTCGGCGACGCTTCGTCTTCTGAAAAAGCTGTCAACTGTTCAGTCCTCGGGACGTGCTGCCAACTCTGTCAGACTTCAGCATTTAATATTCTTGACAGGTGATGGGCCTTTGAGTGGGCGCATCGATCTGCGTTCCACTAGGCGCATGGGGACGCATGAGGGCGCATCCTCATAAGGCGCTTGGTGCTGATGGACGTATCTGTATGATGTGCGGTCTGACCGGCGCATCCGCTTTGCATGACACGTCTTTATTGGTCCGACTGTTACATTCTTCGAGTTAAATAGTCGATTCTTGGCCGAATTCAAAGCGTCAGGTTTATCACCTATTTAATACAAATTCATTGTACGGGATTCGGAGAGCCAGCCACTTGGCGCATGGGTTTGATTTATCCGGCCTATAAATCATGGAGAGAGTTTGCTTCTCATTCTCTTACGTCCTCCCGAAATGAACTTGTTTGCTCGAGGACATTCTATTGACGAGATGCTCCTGAGGGTGAAGATGTGATACATTGTCTTCATTGATGCACTTGAAGGTGACTGTTACATCTAAAAGTCGGAGTTGAGGGCTTCTGAGGCAGGCGGAAGGTGCCTGTTGCATCCAAAGATCGGGATGCTCGAGCCTCGTCTCTATTATGCTGGAAGAGCCGCAGATCGGAATTCGGTGCTCCGATCATCTTCCTTGGGCTTTGGGAGAGCTACTCCTTCCGCTAGAGTGGGTGTTGCCCATTCTGGTTGAGTTAAAAGCTACTCCTTTAGCCGCGGTCGATTGCGGTGCCTCCTCTTCCTTGGTTTGGAGAGCTCTTCCTCCAGCTAGAGGGTTGATTTTCCACCCTCGTTCTACTCAATAAATGCTTCATTAGTCGAAGCATTTGATGGCGCATATGCTGAGACTTCATGATACGCATGACTGAAAGGGCTGCACATAATTGAGCTGCTGAAGGGATGTACATAACTGAGCCGCTGAAGGGATACACATACTGAGGATGCACATAACTGAGCTGCTGAAGGGATGCGCCTGGCTGAGAGCGCATGGCGAGATGCGCCTGTTTGAGAGCGCAGGGTGGTTGCTGCGCCTAGCTGTAGACTTAGGGTCTTTTCTTTTTTGTAGAAGTTCTACTTTGTACAGCCTTTTTTAGACATGTAATAGACTTTTATATGAAATAAAAATCTTGTTTTAATATCTAAGCTTTTGCCGTTTGCTGTGCCAAGTACTTCATCTGAGCTCCCTGGCATATGTAATGTTTGGCGCATAGGATTTCTGGTCCTGAAATTTTATGCTTCTACAAGACCCCCTTCAAAGTTTTCAAAACTGTTTGTCAAGTTTTGGAATACTTTGAATAAAAGCATGGTGGTCGGGGTGCATGACTGTTCGGACGCATAGATACTCCGCATCAGTGATGGGGCACATGCTCCTCTCAGTTAATGCAAATGATAATGCTTTGATAACCAAGAAGATTAATGATGATCTTTTTGGATTTATTTGCAGTTATTTCTTCAGACCTCGAGGCGCGGCTGAGGTCACACTTCATCGGTTCACGCGTGCGACTAAGCCTATAAATAGGCATCTGATGGAGAGAGAGAGAGTTCTTCCTCTCTTGCTTTCTCTTTTAGAGTTCTTCTTTTGAAAAAACCCTAACTTTTTTCTTCACGAAATGGCTCCCAAGACTTCTCGCGGCGGTGCTGGCCGAGGACGAGGCAAAGGAAAGAGCCTGTAGAGGCTGATGCGGATGATGTCCCCCGGACGCCCGTCGACGTTCGGTCGGCGGTGATTGGTGGGTTTCATCATTCTCTACCATATATTTCTGTACCATTTTTAGAACTCACATACGCCGACGCGCATGGACCTTGAGTCCTGATGATGTGCTGAAGTTTTTCTGTCGACGCATGGGTTTAAACCCTGATGATGCGTCGAGGCTCCACTGCTGACGTGCATGGGTTTAGACCCTGATGATCCGCCGAGGCTCCACTGCTAACGCGTACAGTTTAAACCCTGATGATGCGCCGAGGCTCCACCGCTGACGCACATGGGTTTAGACCCTGATGATGCGCCGAGGCTCTACTGCTGACGTACATGGGTTTAGACCCTGATGATACGCCGAGGCTCCACTGCTGACGCATGGGTTTAGACCTGATGATGTGCCAAAGCTCCACTGCTGACACGCATGAATTTAGACCCTGATGATGCGCCGAGGCTCCACTGCTGACGCGTATGGGCTTAGACCCTGATGATGCGCCGAGGCTCCACTGCTGACGCACATGGGTTTAGACCCTGATGATGCGCCGAAGCTTCCTTTTCAGATGCGCCTGAGCCTTGGTTCAGGGTATACGCTTCTGGGGAACGTGGCTCAGATTCTTTTGATGTTTCTAACATATCTAAATTTTTGCCTTCTTTTGTTGACCACCAGTGTCGATGACTGTCCCGCTCTTGATTGAAGTGCTACTGGACGCCGCCCTCTGTCAGATGGGAGTGGATTATAGTGAGGAGGTGATAAACCCTGCCCAAGCTGCCATTATGCTGGATCAGCCTCCCAAAAGAATGACTCAAATCCGGGAACAACAGCACGGGTTCCTCTAACGGATGATAGAGCGTGGCGTTTTGAAATATGCCACTTCTGATAATATGATTTTCTTGAAGCCTGAGTTCCTGTTTGGGGACCGCCTTACTTCTATTGAAGCAAAGGTGTTAAAGGTCAAGTAAGATTGGTTCTTTACAGCAAGGGGGGTGCATATGACTGTTAAGCAACTCGAGCGTCAATGGCCTTTGACGGCTTTCTGTCGCCTTGCTTCCAAGAGGAGGATGTCTTGGGAGCTAACCCCATCTCAGGGGGTGCGATGGCAGGCACCATCAAGATCGACGCTACCTCCGATCAGAGGGATACTTTGGCCGCCGTGTGGGCTGTGCCTTCTTTCACCTGGCGGACTCTACGTCCTGGGAGCATTTACAGTGATGTTTCCATCAACATATTTGCTTTTGGCGCTTCGACTTTTGCAAATTGTATGCTGTTGTTGGAGCGGTCGTACCCGAAAGGTAAATTTTGGGCAGAGGGTTGGCGTCACTATGTTTCCAAGTGGGACAAGCTGACGCTCTGGGTTCTGACGCAGTTTCGAACGAACTCCGAGAGATTGGGCTGACTGCCGTAATCCGTGCTACCCAGGCAGGCGTCGAGATCAACAGGCATATGTTCCTCGCGCTTCTGAGATGTTTAACACCCAGACCGGGACTTTTTCACTCCGGCGGGGGAGCTGGGACTCGCACTTCATGAAATGTACGAGGTGTCAAGGCTCCCTTGGGGATCAGAACCTTATGAGGAGTACTTCCCGACCAACGAGGAGTTCCAAGTCCTGGGGGACAAAGCGGAGGAGATGATGGCCGTCTTTAAGGAAGTGGTGAGTCATCATTATTATATACAGAAGAGAAAAAGGGCGGGTCACAGCCTCATGTAACTGCTTGGAGATTATGTCTTTAAGCAAGATAAGGAAGATCCCTCTCAGTTTACAACTCTGCCAGCGCTTTCCAGTAAAAGGTGCTCTCTGAAATGAGCAGGCTAAATGAGAAGAATCCCTCAAAAATGAGGACCGGGTGTCGGATGAGCGTTCCTATAGCTGCTTCTGGTACCTACTCATCGGATGTCGTCCAAAGCAGTGTTGGCTGCTTATCTGATGATTTGGCTCTAGTATTACGTTTTCAGGCGGGTCAGGATCTGTGGAGAGAGTAACCCGGAACCTAATCCTGCCAGCTGTGAAGTTGGTTTTTGGTCGTTGCCTGGCTCTACTCCCTGCAATGGTGTGTAACCTGCTGTGGGGTTTACGAGAATTTACGGGGAATGTGGTTCATGAACGAGGTAGGAATGACAACTTTCCCCGTGCCGAACTGCCATTTCATTACTTATGGGGTGGTTAATTTTGTACCATCCCAACGTGATGAGCCCGGGTTCGGAAGAAGACCACAGAGCCGGAGATGCATTCCTCGCCGTTTTGCCAGAGGAGCTTGTTACATACTGGTGTTCCTGTTTGCAGGAAAGTTTTATCCCACCTTCAGGGGTAGGAGATCACCAAGGTTGGTCCCGTCTTCTTGGGTTTTGAGTCCAACGAAGACTTAACGGATTCGGGTGAAGATGCCACCACTCTGCCTCCATGGGGATTCCGCTGGTTGTAAAGTATTCGACCGTCCCATCTGGTATATCGGAATAGAAACCAGTGTTACCTGGAACCATAATAGTCTAGCCATTATGTACGATAATTCGGCTATGCTCAGCTGATGTTGGAGAACCCCAGTATTAACCTAGGGTATACTGGAAGTTTGCTGGACGGTGCACGAGCTTGGCATTACTACAATGTTGGATACACCGGAGCTGATTTTACGCTGCCTGTTCAGAATCTGCGGCCGCCGATTCTTTTTTCGGTCGCCAAATTTTACTGTGCCATGAATGCCGGGCCCCCTGGATATGATCGAAAGACCAATTTTATTGTCGACACCCAGTTAGAGGCAACTGGGAATATGTTGGCGAAGGTTCGGTCGTACCGTCCGTCCAGGCGGGTTATCGAGGTACCCCTGCCGTATCCATGGGGGGTCGGGCAGAGCCCTCAGCGATCAGCCGAAGAGACGTGCTGATACAGAGGCTGGCTCTTCTGCACCGAAACGACAGAAGAAGGCATTGTCACCGACAGTGTCAACAGACTCAGCTCCTGTGGAGGTAAGGAGTCCCACATAGTCTGGTTAGTTCCACCATTTTTTGACATATACTTTCTTTTTGTAGGAGCCGCTGAAAAGGGGACCCCGAACTCCAAAATTGGGTGCCAGCAGACCAAAGGAGGTGGCGGGCTCATCTGAGGAGCGCATTCCTCCGATTGTGATGTCTCCCGTGGAGGAGAATCTGGACGATGTCGTTCCTGCAGAGATTTTAGTATTCCAGACTATGTTGAAAGGGAAGCTGAGGTTGAAGCAGTTTCCGGGAGGGTTCAAGCTGCCGTGGGGGCCTTTGACATTGAGGACCCAGAGATAAGGGGCTTCCGATGACGTTCCTCCAGAGATGAGTGAGCCTGTTGCGGGAGCAACAGACATGATTGACACAGAGGAGAGGGGTGATTCCCCTCCTTATCATGGTGAGGGAAGGTCGACTGTATCATTGCCGAGCCCTACCCCAACCCAGCAGCAGAGGCTGAGGTGGCTGCCGACCAGGAGGCAGCGACGATTCTATCCCCGCAGAGGGATTTGATGATAAAAATGAGATTCGTCCGTCGAGCCTGACTCCAGGGGAGCCGACTCAGGAAACAAGTACTGATCTCGCTGCTTTGCCAGAGGGGGAAGGTCCCGTGCGGCCTGCTGTATGTTGGAGATGGAGGAGATAGCTCCTGACGTTGGTGGTCCCTCCGAGCTTGGGAAGGGTAAGGGTTTGCTGGAACCCCCCGTTGCTCCTTCTACTTGGGGTACGATATCGATGCCCCTCTCGTTCCTTCCGCTCTTTTGGCTCCTCGGGCCAGTGGCGAAGTTCAAGCCCCTGTTGAGGGGGAGTCCGCCGAGGTTTCAGCCTTGCAGATTGAAGTCGGCGGGTCTTCTTCTGGTCCCCGTCTAGAGCAGCTCCTCCTACTCCCGCTATGATGCCGCAAGTGCTGGCGGATGCAGATGAGTATGTGAAGTTTATTATTGAGGCGGTGTATAAGATGCTGCAGAGGGGCGTATCGGCGGTGATGAATGCCAATGGGAGTTTTACGATGGCAAAAACCATGGCGCTCCCTCACATTGGTCTGATACGTTCCACCAGGGCCATGATCATATGGCCGAGATTCTGGAGGCATCGGTGCTGAGCTCGACCAGCTGCTTTCCGAGTTTCAGTGTATCTAGCGCAAATGATCTCTCCGCCCTGATAGACGCGGAAAAGGAAAAGTTGATCGCTGAGACTGAGTCCTCTTATCAGGCTACCGTGGCTATCTGGGAGCGTGAGGTGGCCGAAGCTGAGGCTACGGTGGAGAGGCTATCTCAATCCGCACAGGAAAAGTGGAGTTGCGAGCTGCGTTGGACACCAGTATATCGGAGGTTAATGCCAAGATTCGCCTCCTTGAAGACCAGCGGGCCCAACTCTTGTTAGATGCTGAGCGAGTCCAGGCTGAACACATAGCATCTAAGGAGGAGGAAGCGGCTTTTACCCGCCCGGCTCTTTCCCTGGCTCAGCAGCGACAACAGTTGGACGAGAAGCATGAGGATGACACTTCTCCTGAGGCCATAGAAATGACGCGTCAAGAAGCCGAACGCCGAGTTCTGGCGACCGCAGAGACTCGGGCGGCAGATTTGAAGCGTCGGATCGAAGAGCTTTCTGCCAATCTGGGAGAGGGATTGTAGTCTTTTTTTGTGTAATTTGCAACTCCTGCTGGGGATGTATTCTTTACTTTTGAATAAAGAATGAAGAGTTTTGTGGTGTGTTCATTCTTGTTGTCATGAACTTGATATTTGTGTGGACCTATTATCTTTTGCGCACCTTAGTTTTTAGGTACAGATAATAAGTTTAAGAGAACCAACATGTTTGCTCAGAGGTAATATGGACGTGGCAAATATGGGGTTCAAATGATAGAATCTTCCTACTCAGAGGTGCTATGGACATGGTAGGATTGACTCTGGAGGGATACGCGAAACTACTCAGAGGTAATGTGGACATGGAAGTTCTGCGATCAATGTACGGCAACGCAGGGGTTGTCTGTACGGGATGTTTACTCAGAGGTAATGTGGACGTGGTAAACATGATGGATAGCGTAGTCTTACGGAGCGTAAGATTTCGCTTTGTAGGGCGTAGGAGAACAACTCAGAGGTAATGTGGACGTGGTTGTCCTTCTACAGAGGATAGAACGCCACGGAACAGCTGGGCTCCGAAAGCGTAAGATTTTGTGGAAAGAAATTGTACGTGAGCCCCGATGATTGGGTCTACAAACTCCCTTATTGGGTGAAGATAGAAGTACATGTCTGAAGGATGTCAAGAGTAGTACTTATTTAGGAACTTGCCGTTGATGGGCATCATGAACAAGTCCCCATTGGGTTTGGCGAGGCGGTAAGCACCGTTTGAGTATACCGTCTCTATAATGAAAGGACCCTCCCACTTGGGCTCGAACTTTCTGGTGTCTTGTGAGTCAACACCATCGGCCTCCTGACTGCCAGAACCAGGTCGCCTACTTGGAAAGTCCTGCTTGACCTTCTTGTTGAAAGCCTGTGATATACGGGCTTGATAGAGTTCGATGCGCTGTTGAGCTAGGAGATATTTTTCGTCAAGTGCCTCCAATTCTCGCAGACGGCGATGTTGATTATCTTCCTCTGTTAGTTGATTTGTGATCGCTATACGGAGTAAGGGTATCTGGATCTTGAGAGGTAGTACCGCTTTGCTCTCGTAGACCAAGAAGAATAGTGTGTTGCCCGTCGGGGTCCGTACCATTGTGCGGTAGGCCAAAGGCATTCGCCGAGCTTTTCGTCCCAGTCGCATTTGTTAGATGACACGACCTTTTTGAGTAGCCTGACGATAGTCTTGTTGAATGCCTCGACCAATCCATTTGCTGCCGGATTGTAGGCAGTTGATGCCACGTTTTGAATGCGATTCTTGTCACAGAATCTGCTGAAAACATGGCTGATGAATTGTGGACCGTTATCGTGGATAATCTTCTGAGGTACCCCGAAACGGTAGATGACATGGTGCTTGATGAAGCTGACTACCCTGGAGTTCTTTACTTCCGCCAGTGGAACTGCTTCTGCCCATTTGGAGAAGTAGTCGGTGATGGCTAGGATGAAGCGGTGTCCCCTTGATGAAGGAGGGGTGATCGATACTACAATGTCCATGCCCCAGGCTTCAAAGGGCCAGGAGGCGACCGTAGGATGTAGTAGTTCTGACGGTGTATGGATGAAGTCAGCGTGAAGCTAGCACGCATGGCACTTTTTAGCATAGTCGACAGCGTCGGCTACCATGGTTGGCCAGTAGTAGCCCATGCGTCGCAGTCGATCCTGTAACTTAGGGCCAGGTTGATGGGCCCCGTAGGTTCCATCGTGAGCTTCTCGAAGGGCTTCGGCTGCATCTTCGTTGGATAAACATCGAAGGAGAAGTCCATCGTAGGAGCGTCGATACATCATTTTAGTAGCTGCATTGTAATAGAATCGAAGGGAACGCCTCCTGACCAAGACGGCTTCCTTCGGGTCCTCTGGAAGAATTCTGTAGACAGCGAAGTCGATGAACGGAAACCTCCAGTCTCGGACAATAACACTAGCACTTGTTGACATGGCAGGGGCCATTTGTGAGCATAGGTTATTTTTAGGACAGACCAAGTCTCGACCAACTACCGTGACGTAGTGCTGAGTCCCGAGGGGTACTGCCAATGAGGCTGCGAGGCCAGCCAGAGCGTCAGCCTCCAGGTTTTGTAGACGAGGTACGTGTTCTATGAAGAACTTTGTGAAGTTTGAAATGATGTTCAATGCAACTTCATGGTAAGGAATCAAATCTTTATGACGAACTTCGTATTGCCCTCTGATCTGGTTAACGATGAGTTTTGAGTCACCGTAGGCTTCCAGATGATTCACCCCCAACTGTTGCGCCAGCTGGAGTCCCATGATGAGCACATTATACTCGACAATATTGTTGGAGCTCGGCTTCGAAAGGGAGTAGGCACGCTGGATGACCAGCTGATCGGGGGAGACTAAGACTACCCCCACTCCTGCGATGATTTGGCCTTTGGGGCCTGTTCTTGAAGTGCCATCGAAAAACATTCGTCAGACGGAGCTTTCTTCGATGACGTTCCGGGATGTCTTCATAGAGTCTGGAGGACTCTGGGATAGGGTGTGCAGCTAAAAAGTCGGCCAGAGCCTGACCCTTGACGACTTTTTGTGGAACGAACACCATGTTGTATGGCATTAGCAGGATTGCCCATGTAGCTAGCCGGGAGTTCAATGACCCTGGCTTCGCCATGAGAACTCTGAGTGGATTGACTCGGGAGATGACATGAATTGTCTTGCTCGAGACATAATGGCGAGTCTTCTGGATGGCAAATACCAAAGCCAAACACTCTTTTTCAACGGGGTTGTACCGGTGTTCGGCCTCGATCAGTGTTCTACTGAGGTAGTAGATAGCTTGCTCATAGCCTGCATCGCTATTCTGAGCCAGCAGAGCACCGAGGAAATGATCCATGGCACGGACGTAGAGGAGAAATGGTTTACCGGCGACGGGTGCCACCAGGACTGGCAGGCTCGTCAAGTAAGCCTTGATATCGTCGAAAGCTTTTTGGCATTCCTCTGTCCAGACGTAAGAGACTCCCTTCTTCATGAGCTGGGTGAAGGGTTGACATTTTTCAGAAAGGTTTGCTATAAACCTTCGGATATATGCAAGACGTCCTTGCAGGCCTCGAGTTCTCGGAGATTCTTCGGAGGGTCCATGTCAAGGATGGCCTTGGTCTTCTCGGTATCGACATGAATGCCTTTCGCCGTGATAATAAAGCACAGAAACTTTCCGCTAGAAACCCCAAGAAGGATTTAGTAGGGTTCATCTTGAGTTGATGCGCTCGCATGAGATCGAAGACTGTCTTTAGGTCTTGTAGGTGATCACCTTTGAGACGACTCTTGACAGCGATATCATCAACATAGCATTCGACCATTTTATGAAGATGTTGACAGAAGATGGTACTCATAGCTCGTTGGTATGTAGCACCAGCGTTCTTCAAGCCGAAGGGCATCAATGTGTAGAAGAAAACCCCTTTCGACGTCCTGAATGACGTGTGTTTTGCGTCATCGGGGAACATCTTGATCTGGTTGTAGCCCGAATACCCGTCTATGAAAGACATACGTTTGAAGCCACATGTGTTGTCGATCATCACGTCGGTGATTGGAAGCAAGAATTCGTCCTTCGGAAGCAGTGTTGAGATCCCTGAAGTCGATACAGACTCCTATCTTTCCGTTCTTTTTGGTGACAGGATGATGTTGGCCACCCAATTCGGGTGTTGTTCTTCACGGATAAACCTGCTGGTCAGAGTTTGTCTACTTCTGATCGATAGCGTTCATGATGTCAGGACGGAAACGTCGTTGTTGTTGTTTTATAGGCTTGGCATCAGGTAAGATGTTAAGCCTATGCATCGCGATCTGGGGATCAAGTCCCGGCATTAGCCAGTTGGATTAAAGATTCTCGGTCTTCTCCTTTTAGACTTTTGCTGATGAAGATGGGTTTGGAAGAAGATCCATCCCCAAGGTCGATCTGCTCGACTTCGTCTTCGGTAGGGGGTTCGCGTAATTCAAAATGAGATTCCCACTGTTCTCCTAGGCGTCGAGCCCAGGGTTCTTCCTCGAAGAATTCTGGCTTGGTCTTCGCCTTCATCTTTTTGAGATTGTGCGGATGTCACGTTGGCTGATATCACTTTCTTGAAGACTGATCCGATACTGGTATCGGAATCCCAAGTTGATGCTTCGGATGAATGAGAATGTTCTACTTTTCTGCCTCCGAACTCTCTGGAGTTGACGGCGGCGTGATATAGCCCACCCTCCGTCGAGTTCGATGATAGTAGTCCTGCGGCTTTCCTTTAGGTGTTGGGAGCTAGAGAGGAAGACGTCGACCCTTGCCATAGTTTAGGCCTTTGTTGCTTTTTAGATCGTACCCCATCTTTTGGATGAGGTACTTTGCCTTGTCCGTGTACCGATAGACTTGTATTCTGCCGGTATCTGGTTCTTGCTCGAGTGGCGGAATCTTGATAACGCTCGACTTTGCCGAAGATGATGGATTCTTCGTCTCGATTCCGCGGTGGGACTATAAAACAGACCCCTTGGGACGGGACTACTCGATTTATATGATTGAAGGTCGTTATTTGTGTTTACAACGACCGTAGAACGTTATCTAATGTATACATGGCATTCCAATATGGAAGACTAGAATAATTAAAAGACACTCTATTATTGATGAAACACGAGATTTTATCCCGCGGGATTACATTGTCCAGAGAGGGTGCATCTACATCAGCAGATATGTATTCCTCTAGCTCTTCATCTGTGAGTACTGGAGTTGGTTCGGGAGAGTCCACCGCAGCTTTGACCTTGGGGTCTGAGAGGGCTATGTGGGCCTTCTTCGGCAGCTTGGATGAGATGGGATTGCGGAGGCTTGCCTTTAAGACGCACCTTCAGAGGTGCTCAACTGCGCCTTCAGTGGCTGGTGCCTTCCCTTGTAGTTTTGCCACAAGGGGCGCCGATGTTTGAGGCGGCTTTCCTTGAGCCGTATCTTCAAGGGAGCTTCAGTAGGTGTTCTACCTTGAGCAGTTGGTGCTTTTCCAGGTAGCTTGATGGTCAAGGGAGGCAGCGTCTGAGGCAGCTTCCCTTTGAGTCAAATTTTTAAAGGAGCATCAGGAATCACCTCTGGTACCATGTCCGGCTCTGCTGCCGCTTCTGCTTCATCATCAGCATCATTGGCTTTCTCTTCATCAGGCGACTTATATAAGGTAGAGTCGGTGAAGTAGGCTTCGACCCCTTGAAAGGGTCAATGTCCGTGAACTCCGTCCGGATGATGTCGTTGGGGGACACGTACTTCATACATTGGTGGAGTGTAGATGGCACCACCATGTACTCATGCAGCCATGGACGACCCAGTAGGAGGTTGTAGTTGACGTCAGCGTCCACGACATAGCAAGTCACCTCAGTTCGAAGGTTACCAATATGACACTTCAGCCGTATTTTGCCCATCGGCTCGCTTTTGCTAGCATTGAAGCCACTGATTGTTGTGTTGGTAGGCGCCAGTCGGTACATTGGGATCCCCAGTGTTGAGAGCAGCATCTTCGGGATGATGCTGAGGGAAGACCCTGGATCGATCTGAATCCGCTTCACTTTGACGGAACCGACATACCCTGTATAATATACTGGCCTGTTGTGTCGGTTGTGTTTGAACAGCATGTCTTGTTGGGTGAAGGTTATATTGGGGATAACTTCATCCGTACAATGACAGTGCACACACGTAGTCAGAGTATCCTCAGGCTGCTTGACCTGACTGATGAAGGACTCAGCATCCTTCAGGGCTTCACAAAGAGCTTCACGAGTGTCCTTGGAAAGACGAAAGAGCTCAAACAGAGATAGACGGGCAGGAGTACTGGCAAGTTGTGCCAGTATGTCGAAGTTGTGGGGCTTGGCTAGCCCCGAATCATTCTCCTTTCGCAGAGGTTTGTCAAAACGGGTCTCTACATGCTTCTGTTTATTGGCTGCTGGAGGTTTGGATGGACCTCCTTCTTCGGCAGCAGGGGCAGCGCAAGGAGGCACCACCTCGACGGCAGCTTCGTCGGGTTGGACGTTCAGCTGCGAACGGGTTTGTACAGGAAGAGCCTCTTCTGCGGATGAAGAGACCATGCGGCAAGACTTATCTTTGTCCTTGGTTTTGGAGGCAGAGCGTACCTCCGATTGAGTAAGCTCGGAGACGAGATCGGGGTGAACCCATAAGATCTCTCCCCGAGATGTAGTGAGTGGGATGTCCACTCACGTTATCACGAGTAGGTGGTAGATTGACCACTTCCATTGTCGTCTTTGGATAGGGACGACGCCATCTTGTGTTGTGGTTGGCAGTAAGGTGCCAAATTAGAGCGACACCAGGTTGGCCGAGACCATTTTCTTCTCGTAGTCGACGGAGATAACATCTGCATTGATCATGCGCTGGATGTAGTTTTTGAGGACGTAGCAGTCCTTAGTTGGATGTCCAACAAACCGATGGTAGTGATAATACCTCGATTGTCCACTTTTTCAATCTCGTCGGGATGCTTCGGGTCCGACAACTTGATCTTGTCACCCTGCTTCAGTATCTCGAAGAGTTGCAGGATTTCTTCATCTTTGAAAGAATAAATCTTCTTTGGCCTTGGTGCAAGTGGAGGCTTCTGGGTAGGTGCTGATGCACCTTTGGAGGCATTGACAGTCAATGCCTGTTTCCCCTTCGTCTCTCGTCCAGGGTTGTTGGCTGTAGGCCGTTTCCCCTTGTCCTCAAAGGCAGGGAAACTAACTCCCAGAAGGCGAGCATTGGACGCCTTCTTTTTCGCTGCTTTGGCTTCGATAATCATGGAACTTCAGTCGAGAGGAGGAGTAGAGTTGAGCCAGAGTTTGATCGCAGGCATCATGTTCATGCTGCAGGAGGAGAGAGTGCATGTTCTGGCATGCCCGGGGGCAGTCTGAAGCAGGCATGTCGGAAGCGTTCGATGAATACTTGAACTGTTTCCTTCCTCTTCTGACGTATCTCTATGAGGGACGCCATTGTCATGTCCTTTCTGCCGTCGTAGAAACGGTCATGGAAGAGACGCATCAAGTCATCGAAGGAAGATATGGAGTTATCGGGGAGACTGCAGTACCAGTCGTAAGCCACTCCCTTCAGTGTCCCGACAAATATGCTAGTGAGTAGTGCATCCTCTTTCGGAAGATGTCCCGTTTGAGATGGAAATACGTCAGATAGCGACGCGGAGAGTCCTTCCCGTCGTATGGTGTCAATGTTTGTGGTTTATACTTAGGAGGATAAACCACTTTGTTCCATTCGAGGGAATATGGTTGGGGGATCCCCATCTTTTGGCGCTCCTCTTGTCTATTCTTGGACTCAAAGTGCTCGCGCAAGTTCCTGATCATTTCGACCATCTTCCTTGGAGTGGGAGTCGGGAAGGTGGTACCGCCTGGAGTTGAGCATTTGAAGGCTCTGACGTCCGTGGTGCTTTGCGGCGGTCTGTATCCAAGGATACCCGTTGAAGGGGTACACTTGATTCTCCATTAGCCCCTGGGTCAGGACCGGTAGAAGGCACTCTCGCCAAAGCGGACCGTATTTCAAACACTGCTTGAGTCAGTGTTTGCATGGAGGCAGAGAGGGTTTTGAGTCCTTCCTCCAAGGTATCCATGCGCTGGACGAGGTCTACTGGCGGCGTATCTGACTCGGTATCACCCGCTCCCGTCATGTAGACCGCTATGACGCGATTGGAAGTGGATAGATCGGTTGAGGCTTCGCTTTCGGCCTCGCTCTCTTGTAGAGGAGGAACTTCCCCCTGAGCTTCATCTTGGCTACCTCCAGCTAGGTTCTGAAGAACACCTTCGTCTTCGGAAAAAGTATCAGCAAGGGTCTGACTACCCCCAGCTTTGTCTTGGAGGACCTCTTCGTCTTCGGGACGCATATCCTCAGGGGCTTGACTACCCCCAGCTACGTCTAAGAGGCTGACTTCGTCTCCAGGATGAAGATCCACAGGGCTTGACTACCCCCAGCTTCTTCTGAGATTTTTTTTCTCCCGAGTGCCCTCAAACACTCCTGAGGACAGGACAATTGTCTTGGTCTTCCTCGGCTGGTTCTTGGATGAGGACAAAGCCGAGGAGCTGCCAGTCGCCTTCCGAATTGATGGAGAGTTGGAGACTACGTTACAAGAAGCAACCTTTAGTTCTGACACCTTCTTCCGAGGCGACGTCGGAGGGGTGTTGATGATTACAGCCGCTGGAACACCGACTGTCTTGGTGGGACTGCTGCCTTCCAACAGCAGTTGATGGTGACGACAGCACAGGTGTGCCCTGTGAGGGGTGCATTGTGCTTGTCAATCGACTCTCCTGATCGATGTTTGTGAGTGATCACGTTACGCAGATCGTTGGAGGAGAATGCTGCCTTCGTACCCCCATCAGGCGTATGGCAAGGCCAAGCACCGGGGTGGTCAAGTGAATGCTACGCCCCCTGATCCAACACCAAACAGGCGCTCAGATCAGTAGTGGGGGAACAACATTTACAGTGACTTGAACGAACCTCAACGCACAATCAGTGGAGGCACAGGAGTTCAAGACCACAGGGTTTGCCTTGCTCAACTTGGTTGCAAACGCAACAGATGCGCCCAAGTGAGACAAGGACTTTGAAGGTCGACTCATTTTCGCGCAGAAGCACCCGAGTCGACCTTATACAGCTTACCATTAGCAGCGCGCATGATTGTGAGCGCATGCTTCTGGTTTGCTGCCAGCATATCACGTTTGAGACGCATGGCCCGTGCTGCCTTGGACTTCTTCGTACCAGCCCGCTGGGGTGCATAGTACTCAGAG